>QNGE01001360.1:83239-161690 GCA_008508345.1 Paragonimus westermani | reverse complement strand
AGAGCGAAACTCGAGTCTAGTGCTTCTTTTCGAAAGAGGCTGGCTGGAAAGTCTATCTGAATGCGAACGCTGCGATCAAATGTGAGTGATGGTCAACTTGAAAATAAACCAAATCCCCGACTACTCATCAGTAATGTAGTAATACTTAGGCCAGATCAGTGCTCCGGAACAATCATTTTAGACAAGGACGCGTATGTGCAAAAGATGCAGTTAATATACTGACTGATTCAGCGAATCGTACACAGGTTCCAGGCTGGAAACTTGATCTACCCGGATCCAGCCAGTTTGTTCGTTTCGGTGTCCGGCGGTTTTCTGTTGACCTTAAGGGCAGTCATCGAAAACAGGTTGTAGCACCGCTCTTGGAGGTTACAGAACGTACCAAGAACAGAGAAAAATAATAATCCAGCAGAACAAAATAAATTAATAATCTAGCGGTTTATTAGGTAGGTGATAGTCCAATAACACTTTGAGACGGTCCATAGAAAAGCAGTTGACAATCTCTAGTAGAAGGCCGTTCCAGTAGTTGATAGCTCTGTAAGAGAAAAACTGTTGTCTTAGGAAGATCCGAGGTCGAAGCTTGCAAAGTTTCTTGTCGTGACCTCTTTGACTGTTATCACTTACCAGGGTGAATAACTGTTGCACGAGTCCTGTGCTAAAGAGAAGGTGTGTAAAAATTAAGTCGCTGCAGAGTCTTCGAAACTCAAGTGGATAAAGATAAAGAATTCCAAGATGAGACTCGTAGGAGAGATGCCGTAAGTCAGTGACCATTTTGGTGGTTACTCGCTGGACACGTTCAATGGCAAGTATGTCCTTCTTCAAACCGGCGTAGACGATTTGATTGGTATACACGAGCAGTGGTTTTATGTAGACCCTGAAAAGCGTGTGAAAGGCGTGCTTGTCTATCCGGGGGAAGGGTTCTTATTTTTATCATCCCGAGTCATAAAAATCCTTTTGGCGGCCAGCTGGTGATGATAAGAGAAGGACAAACTAGACGACAGCCAAATTCCTAGGTCTTTTTGAGGCCTACTTTCGTGATATCTACTACACTTTGTGCACCGTGTATCACGAACTGGTTCCCGGAGTCTCCTACGAGTGGCATGTGCGCACACTTGCTGTCCTTTAGAGGGGGACTCCAATCATCTGACCAGCACTTAATACGGTCAAGTTCAACCTGCAATACATTGGGGTCACAGGCATTCCTGATTTTTAAGTCGTCAGCATAAAGGGGGGGGGTTGCTTGAGATCCGATCGGGGAAATCATTGATGTAGATCAGAAACAACAACGACCCAAGTATCGATCCGTAAGGGACTCCCAAAGAGATTGGGGATGGAGATAAAAGGCTTGAAACGGCTGTTACACTGAAAGTCCTGTTAACAAGAAAGAAGGTAATCAAGCGCAGAACTCTTCTTTGGATACCATAAACTTCTAATTTATGCACAAGAGGACCGTGTGGGACACGGTCAAAGGCCTTGTCAAAATCGAGGAAGATAGCATCCGAGATATGACCATTGTCTTTGGCCTCCGTAATGCTTTCCATGAGGATTAACATAGTGGTTATACATGTCCGATCGGGAAAAAAGCCATGCTGGGTCGAAGAGAAAAGGTTATTTGAGAAGAAATGTTTAAAGATTGTGCGTTTTAACAGCCTCACCATTATCTTGCATGGGATGCTGATAAGGTTGATCGGTAGATAACTCGCAGAAGCGTGACGATCGCTCGCTTCAAATATAGGTGAGACGGTGACCTCTTTCCATGTTTCCGGGAGAGTGCCTTTCCGAGGTGTCCGTTTGAACTAATTACAGAGGTGCACCGCCAAACTTAGGGCCGCTTCTTTGAGGATCCGAGGACGGATCGCATCTGCTCCGATGGCACTATAAGGATTGATTTCAGACAAGAGATCCTGAACTTCGAGCACAGAAAAGTCAACTCTCAGGAGTAGGTGTTGGAAGCGTCTCCGCGAGAGAACTGGGTGCCGGTTTGGCGGAACCACATTGTAGACTGATGAGAAGTGTTCTCTGAACACCTCGGCATCCACTTGGGGGTTGGAGGAGGTTTCCCCGTCGGGAAGCCGCAGAGAAAGCGCTGAGGGCTTAGTTTTCCTCCGGCGACGTATATACTTGAAAAAGAAATTCTTATTCACGTGAGCTACCTGTAGGATTTTTGACTGTACCTGTTGGGTGTGTTGCTGGATTTCCCGCTTGCACCTGTTTCGTACAGAGCGAAGGACTTCTAGATCCTCTGGCCTACCTGTTAGCTTTTGCTCAGAGAATAGACGAGAACGCACCGCGGAAGCGGTGCACGAGAGGAGAACTTCCATAGTTTTCGGGGAACAAATGCCTCATCGGCTTCGTGAATGGCAGCTTTAATCATCATCATAGACAGCAGTACATCAGTGGTTCACACTAATGCTTAATTGCCACACAACCATGAAGAAAATGCAAACCCCATATATAGAAAGAGAAGGAAAAAGAAGGGGACGGGAAGGGACCTAACTACTGAAAATGACTACGTCCATATTCAAACATTCAGCATCAAGGTGCCTACACCTTGCAAGCAAACTGAGCTGCAAGTGAGAGTAAGGCGTCATCAGCAAGACAGCTTCCTTACGGCTTTCACTGCTTTAAAGGAAAGGTATTTGAAGTTCACTGAGTCGGATGTAAGGTTGAGTGTGCTTAAGAACGTCCTTAGTGCGTTAAAGTCAGCTTTCTGCAAGTTTCGGAATGAAGTCTTTGTTACAGCGTTTTGGAGCCAGTAACAGATGAAGTCAAAGGTTAGTAGCATGTGGTCACTATGTCCGAGCGGTGGCTTGATGACCACCCTATCTACCAGGTAAGCGTCGTTTGTAATGACCAGATCGAGCAAGGAGGGTGTCTGTCCTGGACGGTGCCTTCCAGGTAGATCGACATGCTGTGTCCAGGCTTTCTCATATGTCAACATTGCCAAGGGTTTCGAGAACCCGCAGCCACGGTCTTCATGAGGAGCCAATGTAGAGGCCTGGAGATCTCACTGGACTGCTTCCAGTATGATTTGTAAAATAGTTGCAAACGATGTTGCATATCGTGCCCTGGCAATAAGAACTTTTACATGATGTATGCTGTCCGGTTGTTTGTGTGCATATCATGTGACTGTGGCTCGAACCCGAAACAGGCACATGTCATATTCTTCCGGTTCACTCGTTCGTCGACGCACGGTCTCTAGACTCTCTAGCTAATTCGCGTGTCAGTGCTGTCTCAATCGCTATCAGAGACCGCGTGTACATTTCGTCGAATGAGGATTTAGTCTCTCTCCTCAACTGCCTTTTGTTTTTCGCGTTTGATAATTGGGTACCTGGGGAAGAAGCGATTTATTACGACGAGAACTAAATTGGTAAGCCCGTTCGAATAATGTTTCTTTTACACAGGTAAGTCTTTTGTGATTTACTATTTTTTACATGTTTCATATAGTACTTTTCTTTATAAATTCGAATTATTATCCGTTCCGCTATAATGAAGGCTCAACCTCACGTTTTGTCAGAAGCTTCGGTCAGCGTACTAGTCGTGCCGTTTGTACCCTTTAGAGAGAAAAATCGTAAAGCATGGTTTGCTCGGTTAGAAGCCACAGTTGCGCTACGACAAATAGGCTCAGAGCTAACCCGTTTTCATCACGCATTTGTGGCACTGCCACCTTACCTCAGTGGGGAGGTGAACGATATTCTGGATTTACCGGACTCCATGCAGCCCTCAGAGCAATTCAAAGCAGCCGTAATTGAGCGCGTTGGTTTTTCCGATCGCCACCGTATTTCTCAGCTTCTGGATGCAACCGAGCTCGATGTCCTTAAACCATCGCAGCTCCTCCACCACACGCAACGGTTAGCAGGTGCGTCGCACATAGAAGAGGCTCTACTCAAGAAGGTGTGGCTCCGGCGTTTGCCCAAAGATGTGCGAGACATCCTTAGCGCAAATCTGCCACCAACCTTGTCATCCTTGGATGATGTCGCCGACTGGATCGGGGAAACATACGGCATCGCTGTTCCCAAACTCGCTTCGAGCAGTCAGTACGCGGTTACTCTTTCGAATGCTCAGATTACCGGCCTAACTAGACTGCCTCAGGTCTTAACGGCGCGGCGTCTGAGGTCACGCTGAACTACCCCCACTGGGCGACACAGTAGCCACTCAGGGTCGTGTGATTCTCGTCAGTCGCCGCCGAACACTAATCCGGATCACTGCTGGTATCACCAGCAATTGGGCAAGAAAGCCCGACAATGCCGACAGCCTTGTACCTTCGGTTCCGTTCTCAAACAAGGCAGCCAAAGTCACATGGCTACAGATGTAACTCTTCCGCCTGGTCGTCTGTTCTTTCTAAAAGATCATGAGTAGGGGATTCGCTACCTTATCGACACGGGTACCGAGGTAAGCATGATCTCACCCGAGGCGCACGACTTAAACAGGTCATCCATTTCGAATCTTCGCGCGGCCAACGGAAGCATTATAAAAGTGTTTGGTCAGCGCTCTCGCACACTTAATTTTGGTTTCCTTAGGCCTTCCGCGGGACCTTCACGGTCGCCGAAGTCCAAATGGCGATTATCGTCATCGACCTTCTCCGGCACTTCAATCTTTTGGTAGATTTCAGACGACACCGTCTAATCGACCAAACGACAAGGCTTACTGTTGCGGGGTTTTTGACCGACAAGATATCACTCAGTCCCGCATATCAAAGCTCTATGGAGGGAAATTCCTTCAGTTTTCTAATCGATGAGTATCCGACTGTTCTTCGGCAGTCTTCACCTCTGCCTGCCGTCACAGGGGCCACATACTCACGACAGACCCGACGGTGTTCGCCAAAGCTCGCAGGTTGACACCAGACAAGGTTGAAATGGTCCGCGCCGAGTTTGAGCACATGCTCAAGCTCGGACACGTCCGCCCGTACACTAACCCTAGGGCCTCTCCACTCCGCACGGTCCCTAAAGCGTCAGAAGATTGGCGCCCTTGTGGAACTTATCGTTCGTTCAACAGCGCCACAGTACCCGACAGGTACCCGAACTCGCATATAGAGAATATTACGGCTAGCCTCCATGGTATCTGTGTATCCCGGAAAATTGATCTGGTTGGCCCTTACCACCAGATTCCGGTTGCGGACAAGGATGTCGCCAGGACGGCCGTCATCACACCGTTCGGGTTATTCGAATTTCTACGTATACTCGTTGACGTCCGGTCTCTAGTCTCTCTAGCTAATTCGCGTGTCGGTGCTGTCTCTAGCGCTATCAGAGACCGCGTGTACATTTTGTCGAATGAAGATTTGGTCTCTCTCCTGAACTGCCTTTTGTTTTTCGCGTTTGATAATTGTGTACCTGGGGAAGAAGCGACTTAGTGCGACGAGCACTAAAACTGCATAAAGAAAATTTTTCTACAATGCAAAGCACACAGCAGTGCATTTGACGCAGATTCATCAGTCGCGTTTATGCCGTTTCAATATGTTAGTTCGTAGTGCGTCTGATTTTAGTGCTGGGCACCTGTTGCTTGTTCTTACTGTTTGGCCACACTCTCGGATACGTCAAGGAGAAGGACAGGGGCTTTCGTCAGTGTTACGGTGCAACTGTAGCGGCCATAATAAATAACGTTTTCGCTAGTTGCATCCGTCTGTACATTTTTCATGAATTTTGTCATTTGCTTTCCTCTGTTTTAGTCGAGCTACCAATTTTGTAATATTCATCACTGAGTAGAAAACACAACTCGTTCCCTGCCTCGTCAGCTTGACGTGTTCCTCTGTGAGCTCTATTTCTTAGGGTCGGTACCACTACAGGGGGGTCAGCGCGCGGAATCTTAATCTTTTCCCTGTCGACGAGTTCTCGATCATGGCCATCTACTGGGTGTTATTCCGTTGGTCATTTCCAACACCACGCTTCTGAACACTGTTTCAACGTGCAACACGCACTGTATAAAGTGACACGCTACAATACAATGTACTGACGCTCGAAAGTGTTGATCGTGTGGATCAGGTTGCTTCAATTTTGTAGTACCAGGCGCGCTTTGGTGAGTAATGTGATGAATTAAAAACTGTGCCGTGTAGTAAGATTGCGATGGTAGACAGAGGGGTTGTGGGGAAGACTTCCAATGGCTGTAGTGCGCAAAGCACAATTAGCAACGGATATACAATTACTGATCAAACGCCACACGTAACGCACAATTTCTGTGCAAATTAGTCATCAGACCGCCACTTGGACGGTGACAATGCATTGATGATTTTGGTCTTATCTATAATTGGTCGCAACGGCCGGCAAAAATACGTAGTTTAAAATTTCATCAAGGGTCAAGTTAACGGCCTGAGAAAGTATCTTGTCTCACACATTCTTGCCTCTTGTTCTCTCAACGGAAACAAATATGAGCCTCAAAACGCATCACCGAAGGCGGAAAAAATAGTTGACCAACCAAAATTGCCACTTCCTTATCAGGCCCACTGTGCCAAGTAAATATGTTGCCCTCATGACTGTTTCCGCTTATTCCCGAAGCGGATGACTTCAGATAACCTGAACGCCCCTGGCATTGGTCGCAAAAGGTGTAAACAAGAAGTCCGTGAACACACGAAACGGGTTCGAAAAAGATTTTACGGAAAGCTCACGGAAACGCAATCTCTCAACAAAGTATATACGCTGAACGAGTACCTAGAGTACCCAGCTCCATCTTTGCGACTAGCAGATGGGAGACTTCATTCCGCCTACCGAGGGTTCCTCCCCTACCATCACGACACTTCTGGCATCTATTTTTTATTGTTGGCTTTTCCACAATAGACGTCCAATATCACTTACTGGAAGTTGTTACATAATGTGGTGAGCCCAGGCAATCTCTCTTCAAAGATCCTCAAAGAAGTAGCCAGTAGAATGAAGAGAAACCTTCCTAATGCTCTCAGAACAAAACAGCCGGAGCCACACCCCTGTTAGTGCACGGGAAGAAGCCACGGCCACAAAAATCCTTAAGGCGGTCGGTTGGTACTCTTGTTAATTACCGGTCAATCGGTCTCAATGGCATACGGGTGTTTGTTGAGATTTGCCACCTTTAAAACCTTCTTAAGAACTATTTTGCCCTACCCAGCATGACAATTTTTCCAAAAGCTAGTACATAACCGATGCACTCATCCTCATGGACAGCTTGGTGAAAGCCGGAGGAAAGGATCTCGCCCCACATTGCGCAACCTCTGATTTTGCCTAAGCTTTCGATTGCGTCCCATAGCCCTCTCAGGCATATACTGGAAGCATACGGGGTCCGAAAAGAGGTTCTTCGCTAGGTCATCTCGTCTGTTGATGTCGAGGACTTCGGAGTTAAAACCGGGTTAGATCTATGCTCCTCCCCGTTGGTTTCCGCTTGGGCTTCTCAAGGGTCTGTGCTCTGTCCTCTATTGTATCCCACTAATATCAACGACCGTCCGGGTAATATTTTCAGTAATGCGATTCTCGGTGCCGACAACCAAAATACCAGGAATGCCAGTGATTCCAATGCTCTGCAGATCGATCTTAAAACGATTAGGTCATAGCCAGACGGTTGAGATCTTAATCTCAGTGATATTAAGCGTGTGTAAGCGCCACTGAACGAGGGACCGGTGATTATTTCATGATTCGACAAGAGATCAATGAGAAAATCGATCTTGGGAGAGGTTTATACATCTGGATATCGTCTAACTTGCCTATCAACCATTGTCGTGAGAATGCTGCAAGGTTCGTCACACGTGTGATGATAAAAATGAACCTTTCATCACACGGGCGGAATAGCGTCATGGAAACCACCACGAATCAATTACGCCAATCCACTGATACGGAAAAGGACGTCACCATCCAGTGTGTTCAGCAGGCATGTATCAAGTTGGCCACTGGCCTACAACTGAAGAGTCTTGCTTTGAATTCTTGATTTCCACGCACCTGAATTCAGAATAAAGTGCATGAACATTTCTAACACACTTTTCGCTTATCATGGATCTCGTGACAATTAGCGAGGTGATGACGGGAAGCCTCTAACCTTCTGTCAGAGGACCTGCAACATCCGTTTGGACCTCCTCCTTACTAACCACCTACTTCTCCCTTTTTTGAGTATGTCTGATCGTATAATACAACATGCAGTCCAGCCGCTTCCACTCTGACTGTCCGTGGCACTTGTGGACTAAATTCGGGGTATTGTGGAGGCACCAGGGAACAGCTTTCTTCTGACGCAGGGGTTCGAACAAAAGTCCCGTCAAAGGGAACACTATGAACAAGCATGAGCTGAAGGCCCAGTAGGCCATGCACACGACTTGCATAACCGCAAACTAAAACGGCACAGAAAACACAGCAGCACGCCTGGAACGCAACTCAAATTCAATTCGTGCGCACTCGCTGGTTTCGGTTGCGCTTTACAGAAATCATGCCCACATGAAGGTCACTTGGTTGCCATCTTGGACTTGGATATTTTATGTTCATACTTGACCATTGGCGGTCGAAAATCTCTCGGAACGCACGATTTTCAGCTTGTAGGAAAGTTCACATTGACTTAATATATACTCGCATGTATTCGCTGATATCCATGTATTTTCTATTATGGAAACATTACCGGGCTGTCTGCGATCGTTATCAGTTTGATTGGACCTTGTGGTGTCAAGTCCTATTAATACCTAGATGACCTCCAGTGTAAAACGCAGATCAGGTTCTACAAGACCCTCCCCGGAGAACAATTCATTTATAGAGGTGACGAGCTGCTGGAACGGTCCTCCGCCTCGAAGCGTAATCACATTCCAATTTGCTAACAACCGTGGTAGATTCCTAGTTGCGGTCTGTTCCTGGTAATAGGTATAAGCCAAATAACCATGCACTACACTGCTCAACGATCAACGTAGGCCGTCGAATATAGAAGCGGAACAGTTGTGTGGATCCGACCGGCGCGGGCTACCGACGTTGAGTACCAGTACCAACCATTAAAAGACGAAAAGTGGTGCAAGCGATAACAAACATGCGTGTTCAGTTATGAAACCGGAAAGCCTGCGTGTGCAAAAACACCCAATACAACTAGAGGAATGTCTATAAAAATGAGGCGTTTTTCCAGAGTGTTCGTCGTCACTTTGGAGTGTCAACTCCAGCGACGGTGAAAAGTAGGGTATAAATATGCACGGTTCACAATGTAAAACATTCGGCGGATCAAGGGTTTGAAGAAGGAAGTAATAAGCAGAACCCTTTGAAGATTCTGTGTCTCCTAGTTTAGAATCACCGGACGGTAGCGCTATCCAAAAAATGAAAAATACCTGCGGCTTCTGTTCTGAGAAACAGTTATCAAACTGGGCCTTGAAAACAGAAGTAACACACGGCGGGAATAAAAAAAGGTGGAAGTGCGTTTTGGATTTCACAAACTCAGAGCCAGTAGCCGTGACAGCACTTTAACCAGCTATTTTTTCGAGTGACTACATCGATTAGAGGCTAGAGACCCGAAGGCATCCGTGCCCGGCCAACTTGACTTGTTCGGGATCAAGACGGCGTCCGTTGACCCGAAAGGCAATCGTCAAATTCGGATTTGTCAACATACTTGACAACTATAGCAAGTATCAGGATGAAAGCAAAATTATATCGGATTGTTTTAAGGGAATGCGGACCTGACAACGTTGTGAAAGGAATTCCAGAACAGTAGCTAACGAGTCTAGGATAGCCAATAGTCAGGTCTGTTGATCGAGGACGGTTCCGCGGCGGAGTTTGTGAAGCCCATGGCATGTTCTCGTCGGCCGTCATCATCAGCTGAGGTCAAAACTGCTCTTCAAGACCTACGCTAACGTGTATGAGAATTATCTCATCGTGAAACAGCCGGACTTTAAGTGAATACAAGCCAAGAGTTGTCTGCACAAAATTTTTTAGCTTGTGCTTAGTTTGGAAACCGCACACTGCGGACAGCCGACAGTAAGTCCGTCTTTCTTCGAGCGGATATATGTGACTTGAGTAGCACATTCAAGAATCGGTCTTCTGCATACCTCGCACTGCTTGGAACGCTTTTCGTTCATAGGAGATGGAGTGCACCTGATAATTTCAAAGGTTACAAATCCATTTTTTCGCCATCTGGTGTTGATACCCGGGTAAGATTTTGCGATGTTTACTGTGTTGAGTGCACCATGGACCAGGAAGGCACTGCTAAATTCCTCGTTGAGGGACGTGTGTACATTTGTTATCACTTAGAGGCAGACGCCAGTCACTCGACCAGAACTTTATCTATGGCGCACATGCGTCACTGACATTCCCGATTTTCACGTCGTCGGCATGCAGAAAGGCGTCGATGGATATAGTGTCCGGAACGCCATCGATGCGATTAGTAAGTAATAAGAGGCCGCGTGTTGAAATTCAAAAAACATCGCATGAATGCAAAAAAGAGACAAAATGTCTCATCTGGTTTTAATCCTGGAAGCTCTTCCATCAAGAATAAAGATAGAGATCTCTCTTTGGATGCCGTAAACTTTCAGGTTGTGTCTGAGGTGGTCATGTGAGATATGGTCAAGATTTGGCGAAGTCGAGGAGGTTAGCACCTGCGATGAGTCTATTATATTTGCCTCCACCAGACTATCCAAGTGGGTACACATATTTGTTGCGCATGATTGGCTAGTAAAGAAGCCAAGCTGGACGTAGGAAAACGACCACTTTGACTGAATTTGCTGAGGACGATGCGCTTCAGTTAGTGCTCTCTTACCCCTCGTAGAATTTCAGTGGGGCCGGTTGGCTGGTAGCCGGTCGGGGAGTGCCAGTCACCCGCCTTGAATATGGGCCCAGCCATGATTTTTTTCATGTACTGTGTGAGCGGTCCGGGAGAGGGTTTTGCCAGAGTGGCAGCTATTCCTTTGAGGATCCCAAGGTGGATCATATCACGGCCAATCGCAATTAAGTTAACCTTGAATATAGCGTTTTCAGCGTCTGTTCCAGAGGGTCAGCGGTAAGATGCGGCTGCCTAAAGCTCTGCGGTTGTGGAGTAGAGTGCCCGTTTGACGGTGAATCATCGAAGACTATCAAATAGTGTTCCCCGAGCAATTCGGCAACAGCTACGGAGGCAGAAGATTTCCTGCCATCGAACGTTTCCACTGAAAGGGCTTACTCTTCATCAACGGACGCAAGTGTTTAACGAGAGTTTTATCGCCCTGGCTGTTAGCAAGATTCTTCCTTGCGACCATTTCAATTAGTGTAGAAGGCGCTCAGGTCCTGAGAGAAGAAAAACGCTGTCAGTAATTACTTGCTCTTGCAGAGTATCGCTCCCGATAGAAGCGCTCTTGACAAATTTGAAAATTTGTCTCCAAATAGAATGCATTCAAATGTTAGATTTCAGTGAATAGCTTATCACCTTCTACTCAAAATTTAACATGTCTCAATCAACACAGGCTTTGTCCAAGTTCATTTTACTTTCAGTTTTATGCAGCTCGTCAATACTTTTCATGTGACTCACTCTGGATGTACTGTGCCCTGCCACCTTGGTGTGGTGGTCAGCCTTGTGCAATGTTCTGTGTCGGTGGAACATGTCGACCGGGACTTCGTTCGTTGACATTTCTAACATGCATAGTCGGCCAACTCTACATAAAATGCCCGTGACATTCGCGGACCAACTTTTGCGCAACGTGAACGCACCAGGGGACAGCGTTCTTCCGAAGCAGGGGCTCGAACAGCGGTCCAGAAGAAAGAAAACAATACGACCGAGCATAAGCCAGAGGCTCAGTAAGCCATGCACAAACGCAAACTAAAACGGCACCGACAACACAGCAGCGCACCCCGTTGGACAACTGAAATTCACTTCCTGTGCACTTGCTGGTTTTGATTTCGCATTACGAGTTTCTCTCATCTCAGACTGGTCGAAGGGGACAGCCAGAAAAAAAGCAGATGTAAGCGTGCTGATACGATTGGTATGACATTCGAACATGCGCGAGTCCATTTGGAATTTGGTTGGCGGCGGTGATGGTCGATGTTGCAGCGTTTGTTCAGGTAAATCACCTTTTGCCTTGCGGAACGCATCTTTGAGCCAAAAACTTGACTAAGGGCCTTAATATATCTTTTGTATGTACCTGGGTGTCCTGGCAATATCGCAGGTCCCCATGAACTGTTAACAAAATCCAAATCAAATATCACATTGCATCAGCCTTGGCGTGGACCAAAATGTCACCCTTACTGCCGCTTTCGACAAGATGGGTAAGCGAAAATGTGCCGTTGTCGGACCCTTCCATTTTCTCCCTCCTAGTGACCTCTCCAGCAGGAATCCCGTGGCAGACAATGCTCACCCGAGTCCCGGTAACGTGACGACAAGACGTACACAAGCTCGACGAGGCAAAACGCTTCGCTTCGGGATATGGAGTGTGCTCAAGTTGTTCGGTTGATGCGGCACCGCAAGACTACCAGATCACCGCATCGTACCGATCGCAATGGACCTGAGCCGCTATGGGATCATCGTAGCATCCCACAGTCGTGCAGGGTCTGCGGATCAAGGTCAGCTGCGAAAATTAGACGATGGGCGGATCTTCTACTCGATATACTGTCTGGCAGGCGGCACTCGGGAGCATGACTTCCGTTTTACGGTCGCTGACCGTATCAGTGTTTTTGACAATAGGCGAACCACACGGCATCGGCCTTCAACTACTATCCATGCGCTTGCGACTCTGTCGGGATAAGCCTGCCACATTTGTTGGTGTTTATGGTCCAGCTATATGTGACAGTGGAGACACAAAAGACCAGTTCTATGGGCAGCTGTCCGTCGTACTCCCATCAACACCTTTGGTCGATGGACTACTTGTTCTGGGTGACCTCAACGATAGAGTCGGGCGCGACTCAGTGGCACGGTCAGGAGTTATCGGACACTACGGCATCCGTTCAGTCAACCAGAACGGCGAATGTCTGCTCCAATTGTGTGCCACTCACCAGCTAGCTATCACGACCATACGATTCCAGCTTGGTGGGAGCAACATCACTACGTGAACTTACCCACGAATCGGTTATCGCCACAGTTAGAGTCGGACGCTAGACATGTCCACACTGCTTCAACGAAAATTACGGGGCCGTCTGCAGTTTGGTGTGAAAGAACAGCGCGACGGTCGCCGCCTCCATATCTGACCCAAACTATAAGGACACGAGAACAACGTCTCGGGGTAGTCGTTTCAACTCGCCTAACGTGTTCGCTGGTTCGAGAACGACTGGTGGAAAAAGCAATGCAATCGGGCGCAGAACTATGGAGACCGCTGACGACACGGGCAGTTCTACGAATAGTTGTAGGTGATTTTCGATTCATCCGTTTAGTCGGTTAAAGTGTACACCGTATTTTCCGACACCCAGTCAGATAATATCATGAAAATCTGGCTTGAACACTTCGGTAGCCAACTGAACCATTCTGTTCCCGTTGATTGAAAGACCGCACAGTCTGCCTCTACAGGCCGTCAAGCCTTCGATTAATGTTACTCCGGATTTTCTGGAGGTGCAAGTGGTCAGTAGACAGCTGTGTAAGGAGAAGCTGCATGCAGGAATGGATCGCGAGATGGGATCTTGAAGAATGGTGGACCGGCGTTGGTGCGAGCTTTGCTTCCGCTGATTCACTCTATCAGGAAGTGGGAAATAACGCTACATGGCTTCAAGGATGCTGTGGTAGTACCTGTGTTTAATAGCAATGGTAGCAAAAGATGCCTCAACAGGTACCAGTACATTAGCCTGCGGAACTTCGCCGGCAAGGAGCTTGCAAAAGTCTTTTTGTACTGACTGAATGCGTAAGCCCTGAAGGCCAATGTTCCTGAGAAGCAGTGTGGGTTTCAGGCGCGTCACAATAAGTACGATCCAGTGTTTTCTGTTAAATGGATTCACGAGAAGTGCCTTGAACACAACCAGCTTCTGTATTTCTGTTCCGCGGAATTCACTGAGGTATTAGTAAGTTTGGATGTCTAGATAAGTTCGCTAACTTGATTACTATGTTACACGCGGGCATGAAAGCAAATATACAGCTGGGTAGATCGATCTGTGATGAGTTCGACATAGCCACTGGTATGAAACAGGGTTGTATCCTATCCCTAACCATACGTATTTTATACTTGACTGGCATGCTAACAGTTACACTTCGGGAGCTGGTGGAAGACGGATTTACGGTTGACTGTCAGACGGGCGGATGCCCACTGAGTGGTTGAAGTTTCGGCGTGCCAGGCCAGTTATGCAATCCAACGGTGAGCGGGCTTCTGTCCGCGAATGACGACCCACTGTCCGCACAAAGTAGAGGGAAACTTCAGTGACTTGACACGGCTTTCGCGACTGCGGCATCAAAGCGTGGATTGGGTATCAACACAGGCGGGACATTCTCCCTTTTGCGTTCTCCTCCGGGCGGATGTGTCTTTCCTGCATCTGCGTCTGGTATTCACAGCAATGGAGACCTCGCCGACGGCTGCGTGGGCTTCTGCGACCTGCGTAGCAGTGTGTCGACAAAATCCTCTGCACACCGCGAGTTAAGAGGTCGTGTGACGTAAGTTATTGCTGCTTTCGGACATATTGAAAAACCCGCCCGTAAGAAACACGGCTTGCACATGGGCAACAGGCTTTATGTCCACCGGTCAGTGGCGCTGTTTTTACTGCCGCATGATAGGGATAACTGGACATCCTATCAGCAGAACGTGTGCTTACCCGGCCGTTTTCATTCGCAGCGTCTAGGACGCGTCTCGAGTGTGTGGTAGCCAACCAATGTTCCAAATACTGAGACACCTCCTACAGCAGACACGGATGGAATTAAAGTAATTGTACTGCCTAGCCAGCTCGTTATTTGCGTCACGTCCGTAGAATCGGCGATGACAGATTCCGAAACAGCTGCCGTAGATACAACGGGAATCAGGTAGGCGGACTTCGGGCGGCCAGGAACGGATATATTAGGGTGCAATCCAGGCAAGTCTTTCGCGTTGTATCACTGCTATTAGATCATGCGGTACATAGCGTTGAAACGGACGGTCCGGGAAGTAAGAGGCATCCGGGCGTCCGGAAGTTCGAATTAGAGCAACCGCAAGGCCGTGAGCGGAACCACGTTGCGCGCGAAAGAACTGTGAACGCTGCAGGTCGTAGTGACGACCACATTGTGTTGCGATGCGTGCAATTGCTAGTGGGGTGGCCACCTGGGATAAGTGAGCCACCAGAGTACTCCTCGCACACTATTTGCCAAGGGAAAACGGATACGTTAAAGTCAAGTAAGTTACAAAAGTTGTTAGGTTTATTGTTCCGTTGCTCGTACTAACTGAAGGACGCTGTCGTCTAGCAACTCATCGGCCCCCTACTTCACGAACCTTGCCATCCTCAGCTTTTCAGCGTTCTTCCAACATTTTGTTGGTGTACTAAACGATCAACATTTTGCCTGTTTTATTCCTGTCCAACCCTGAATTTTGCTTTTCCTCCTCGACTTTTCCAGATCGCGTTAACATGTGCTCCCATGGCGAACTCCTTACATTATATGTTCGACATTTTTCCTTCCCGTTCGGTTCTTACCATTTGAATCGCTTTCTGTTTATTTTTCGATAGATGAGGGTTTCCGGTCCGTGCTAGCCTATTAACTGGCTGACCAGCATTGGTCAGATAAACACCGAGGCCTCCCTCACATGCCTCCTGGTCTCATTCCTTCTGGTTTACGTTGGATACCCTGTTTGTGACAGGGTCACGGGCGGTTCAGCGCGAGCCACTTGTGCTGTTGTTTTAGCAAAGGCGTCTTCTGGCTTCGACAACCGTGAGAGGCCAGTCAGAAACGGATGCTGCACGTTATGGGTACGCGGGGAGGTATTCATTGGGACACTCTCGAGAATTTTACTGAAACTTGCCACCCCGCTACTAGCTTCGTTTACCAGCAGCACGAATTTTGTATTAGGAAAGGTGTCTGATTTGGCAGACAGTGAGTTAGGCAGCGTCACCGATGCGGTGTAATCTAAAAATGTGATGGCGTGCGTGCATAATCCTTGACCGGGCCTTGGTGAAGGGCTGCCGATTCTCCACGGACCATAAACCCAGGGTATCCAGGTTTTCTTGAAATTCTCTCGACTTTCTGGAACGCCTTGATGAAGCCTATGAATATCCTATTGACGTGAGGACGTTCTTCGGCAGCTTCGTTCTTCAGTCAGCGACGACAATTAGCGAGTACTTAAGTGGTTCTTTATGAGATCGCCTACTGTGATCGCCGTTGTTTTTGACACGCTTGGTAGTAGACCGGTCGGTCCAAAGTTACTGACATTCGCTCTACCCTCATCATTGCAAATGGGAGAGCTAAGGTCTTTCTTCCAGATTGTGGAAATACAACCATTAAAATATATATTTTGGAGCAAACTAGAAGGCGGTTCCATTAACCCATCCTCGCATTTAATCAGCATAACTGAGAGTATCCTGTCTAGCCCCGTTGACTTATCAAGGCGTTACAGGAGTAGCTTAGCGCGTACGTTAGGTGGGTTAGAGTAAGGGAGTAACTCCGGGGAAGGATTATACTGAAAAGTGTGGTGCATGGTTCCATTTCCGCTGAATTGCTGAAGACAGACACACTGAGCACGCAATGTCTTTGCTTCCTCGGAATTAGGAGTAGACTCCTGAAGTTCGCATGAAGAGGATATAGTAGATTTGGGCCCCGTCAGAGAAGCCGTGTGCCCGAAAAATCTTTCGGGACAATCAGCGATGGATCTTGCAAGTGGTGCCTGATAACCCCACGAATTGGCAAGCTGATACATTCCAAGACAGTCTCGCTAACCTTTGACGATTTGCATTCCCGATACTGCTCACTGTGAACAATGTAGTCGGACAGATTGTCGTCTGTGACTCCTGGCAACTTATAGTCAGTTAACGTTTGCAAGCTCTCACGTGTACGGTCCAGATGTCCGACTTCTGTTACCATCGACATCATCTTGACGGCAACGCCCGAAACTTTGTGCATACGCGAGCATATACAAGTCAACCTTCTAAGGGTAAAAATGGATGACAACGACCTGGCCAGCCGGTAGTGGCGACATCTGCCGTTGTGCATTCTAACAGTCGTTTGTTTTACGTCCGACCTAACTTTATTGGGTGAAATTCTCATTGACAGCAATGCCTCAGTTGCCGCCACCTACCCCCAGATGGAAGCAAACGTAGTCCCGCATCTACGGAATACATACTTCAGGTGACCGGCACACCCGAAAGGTTGCCAGCAGCCCACCTCGGTCTATGCTGAAGTTTCTTCCGGACGTTTATCATTGCCGTTATTGAACGTCCAATTACCAACGTTGAGTTTCTTGCAAAACACTGCTTGGTGGTTGAGTTTGGCCGCCGGGAATTTCAAAACAACCAGATTATCTTGTGCGTTCAAGGTGAAACCTCTACCATTAACTCCATCAAAATTTGAACGGCTTTGACGTAAGCCAAGCGTGCGCTGCTGACAAAGCGAATTCTGGAGATTCGTTAATCTACGGCAGATGTCACGGCACCCAAGCTTGACTCTGCTCATTATCTTGCAGCCCGAACGGCATCCAAAATTTGCGAATTCAAGCCGACCACCCCCACCCAAGGAAGCATCGGTTTGATAGGGCAGAATCCACGGATATGATGCATCCGAGTATCACTCACTTCTCAAATAGCCCGTCACATTTGCACACGGTCCCCAAGAAGGCTGCAGTAGACCGAGGGCCATACTGCAACTACCTAGCGCTGAACAACACAGTTGTGGTGGACTGCTATCCAATCCCGCACATTCACGACTTTTCTGTGGAATTTGCCAAAAGTATAGGTTTCTCCAGAACAGATTCAGTCTGAGCGTAACGCCGAATTCCATCGGCCTCCAAAGACAACCAAAACGGCGTTCGCGTCGTCCTTTGGCCTGCACGAATTCTTCAGCTTGTTCACAACAACGATATACTGGTTGCTAGCCGCATTCTGTAGCAGCACATTTTCCACTCACAATTTGAGTTTGAACGTCCCGATCCACTATGGTGCTAACACCATCACAACCAAGTCTGTGTTCTGTGCTTCTCCCACTGACTTCTGAATACACCGCATCGGAAAAGACGACATCAGGCCACAACCAAATATGATCAGCACAGTTCTGGATTACCCACTGCCTCATTCTGCTGAAAGCCTCCGCTGATTTTTCATAATTGCCGGTTCTTGTTATCATCTTATCTCCGGATGTTACGATATGTTGAGGCCAATGACCGGTCTGCTCCGGGATAACCCCAGAAAGTTCACTCTCACTCCAGAAGCCACCGTCGCTTTCCTATCCATCAAGCAGACCGTAGTGGATGCCATATCCCCTGGCTACTTGAGTGCCCAAGAGCAGAACCACTTAGTTGTCATTTTCTCTTGGAAGCTACGGATTGCCATGACACCTCACAATACCTTCCGTAAAGAATTGCTGGTTGGTTACTTTCCCATAAAACACTTCCGGTATGTGTTAAAAGAACGCCAGTTTACCACTCTCACTGGCCACAAACCCTCGACGTACACCTTCAGTGCCCTCCAAATGGATGTTTCCTGAATGAACTCAGTCACTCAGACTTCGCCTTCCGGTTCAAACCAGGCACTTGGTGTGTCGATGATCCAAACGCTTTGATAACAGATGCTTTATCGCATGTAACTGTCCATTACTCATCTACATCCTTCATTGATCGAAATGTTTTTGTGGCAGCCCGATTGAATGATGCAGGAGTTAATCCGCTATGTTCCAACCCACCCCTAACGTATGTCATTCTATCACAACTCCGTGACTACTCCAAGACCCACTGTGATATCCAGACAAGTTAACCCAGATCGACTGTCCTTTGTAACTACGGCTGATATGTTTCGACATAATCTTTCTACCTTTCACTCCCGTGTCCGTTCCGTCGTCAAACTCATCACGAACCGCTTCGTTCGGCCAAACATAAGTAGAAGTCAACGTGAATGGGCTAAACCTCGTCCACCATACCAGTAAAGCAAGGTACGCCGCCAAACCACCACCAAGTCTGAAACTCCTAGTGTCCCGGACCCTCGCCTCAAATATGTATATGTGGACACACACTTCAGCTCTCAAACGGGTTTATACATTTGTTGATTTACAACGGCCGTTTCAAACACTAACCGCAAGCAGAGCCCATGATCTACGTCTTAGGCGAGAACATCACGCAGACGTTTACGGAAACCTGGGTATCCTCCTTCAGCATATCCGCTTTCATCAATACTGACCGCGATTCCTAGTTTAAATCCGCGTTGTTCGTGATGTACAACACTAGCTCGGCCGTGAAAACCTCCGAATAATCGTTCACTATCTGACGGTCTTGTGGAATGTTTCGGACGTCAACATGAGGTGGCCATCCCCACTACGACGTTTAGTTCAGACTGGTGGGATAATTCACCCCTTACTTTGGCTGACCTCAGCAACACGATAAAAGAAGACATTGGTTGCACTCCAGCTGAGCTTGTCCGTGGAAGCACCTCACGCCTGCCAGGCAAAATGTTGGTGAGATAGGACAAATGACCCACGCACCATGTTTAGAACTACAAATGCATAAGTTGGAACCAGAACCAACTAGGACCATTTCGAAGCGGACCCGAGCACACGAAGACTTACATAAATGCCCCTCTCTCTACATCAAGGGTGATTCGCCAAAGTCTCATCGAACTTAAAGGGAAGTGTTTCATCGGTGGTCGTGATGGCACTCACGATTTTGCCAGCGCTCACCGTTTGGAAGTAGCCCATATGGTTTTTATGGCCTGCTTTCTCCTCTGGATTCGTCTTTCGCTTTGCCGATCCAGTTTTCTTGAACAAACCCATTCAACGTCCCTCGCAAACTGTTTCCGACGTCATGCGGTTGTTTCATCCTCCCCGTAAAATAGCGTAGCAGATGACCGCGTGATTACCCCGTCCGATTGCAGATCTCTATATAGTGATAGAATTGTTCACGATTCGTTCGCCGTCGTAGGTCCAGGAAAAGGAACGCTCTTATAGCTATTACATGCATGCGTAACCTGGATGATGACTTTTTTGGTCAGTTTTGGCTGGATAAATTATTGTCCAATGTGTCTTCTCTTGACAGCCTTCGAGAGGGAGCGTTCTAAAGATCCCGAGGATACACCGGCCAACAAACGGTAAAGCACAGGGATCCATGAACTCTCCTCTGCCGCCCCCATTCACAGTCAAACTTCAGAAGCAGTCAGTAACAGCCACCGCCATGACGGAGAAACCACTGTTCAACTGTCTACTGTGATTCAAGAACAAACGATCTGGCACTAAATACCTGGTCAAAATCGGTGCTGAATCCGATATTCCCTCCCCTCACCAGGCCATTCTTCCAAACTGGCAATCGATGCGCTTATCGCCACTGACCGGTTCAGTGTTGACATTTACGGCGAAAAGTGCGGCACCTCTGACCTGACCTCAAGCTGCAGTTCAGGTGATTTTTCCTTATACCTCACGCTAAGGCGGTCATAATTAGGCAGTTTTTTGGGTCAGCTGGGGGACTCGGCTTGAGTCGAAAGGCGCAGACTGGTTAGTGGTGTCAATTGCCTGTATGTCCACGAAGCACTCGTTAAAGCTCCCTTGTCTGACTCCACTCCGAAAGCCATCAACGAAGTTCACTCACTTTTATTAGTTTCATCAGCTCGCATAACGCCAGTTTCTTTAATGCCAGCAGCGCACAACACTTCGGATGACAGCACAACAGAGGAAGTACGCGTGTACACTCGAACACGTTGGTTGATGTGGTAAAACTCCAGAGAGCACAGGCATAACATAAACACATGCCTCAGTTTGGCATCATTCGGCCCTCAAGCAACAGTTGATCACCTGCGCTACACATGGTATCAAAAAAGCTGCCTGATGACTAAAAGCCACGAGGCGACTGTTATAGTTTGAATACTGTGAAGATTCTGGATCGTTATTTAGTGTTACACCCCCAGGACTTTGCTTTTGGGCCACCCGTTGAGAACGTGGTGTCCAACTTGAACTCTCTCTGGACGTACAACCATATCCCAGTTACAACGGCTGACATAAGGGAAACTGTGGTATGCAAGCCAAGTGGGATGCATAGAAGCTCTCCGTGTGCCATCCGGACACGTAGTTATTAAAATTTCATTGACCAGTTTTCTGTGTATTGGATTTCGCGTATGCCTACTTGCGTGGTGTTTTGATGGTCAAAGAAATGATGACAAAACACCAAGCAAAAGTCCTTGATGATTTCCAACGATTTTAGGACTATGGTGTTAGTGCGCACTCTTTTCAATAGGTCTTCAGCCTTTCAACTGCGTTTGGAAATATATTTCATTTATCTATTCATTTACTTTGCCAGCCTCCAACGATTTCACGCATATTCCAGCCGCGGTCGACAGATCTATCTGTTGGCCCATAGCTGTCGCTCTCAAATACAGTTTTCGGTAACAACAACGCCAAGCGTTCTCTGGATGTGCAGTTAAATTTGTCACAGTCCGTCTTTTCGATTGCTAAAGGAACAGTACCGAATAGTCCAGTGTTGTGTACACAATCACTCATGCTTCGTGGTTATGCCAACCTGGTTGTGAACGACATCTCCGTGGACGCCAGTTATCCAACAGACCTTGTCCCGTTAATCAATTGGAAGCACCGGTCGATAGGTAGCATACTCTGGTATCTTAATGACACCATTCTCTCACACATTTGACATTTTTATTCACTTTTAGGGCTCTTGCAGTTGGGTTGTTCCAAATCTTCACTGTGCATTCAAGCTACTTTCGTGCTTTTTATTTTGCATTTCCCCGGCGGTTTATCATGATTTTCGTCAGTTTTTTCAACATTCTGAAAGTATATGCGCAACCACTTTAACGCGGTCTGCGGAATAAAATAAGTTCACTAATTTGCTGCTGAACGGAAATAGACAAGTTATTAGTCTGGTCTACCAAGTAGGATGGGATAAAATCGCAACTGTTTCCAACTACAGGTTCAATAAATGTTCATGGCATTATTTGTCAGAATTGAACTAGAAGTGAAGTACCCCAGTCAGCATCGAAAATAAGTTGCGCCGATACAGCAAACTGGAGAATAGCCTAGAGCTGCCACGCAAATCGAACAGGTATCAAATATCACCAGGTGGACTATCACGAGTGACGAAATAGAAAATTCAATGAAGTTCCTGTCTTAACGATTTCAATAAAAGTACTGAACACGGATGTTTGGTTCGGTTATAAGATGGGTATTAGTCGGATGAACTCCAGGGGTTCTTCACCATCCCCACGATTCATTTCAAACGTCGGCACTGACTGCAAATGACCCGGTAGTTAAAAATTCCGCGTGCAAAATACAGGAAGTATGGTGTGTGTCATACAGATTGCTGCTACTACGATGATTGGATGAACCCGTGCCGGCAGATAAAATGGGGCGTTCTAAGCAGTTTATGGCTGCCGCTGAGCTAGGCCAACGAAGTCGTGTATATTGGCATGCAGAAAGTTCTGCGTGTCCATAGCACGGTTTCCGACAGGGCCACTATCGTGTGGCAGGCGAATTATGAGACTTATCCTCAGGTTCTTGGTTCGCATTCAACATGGACCTCGACGGCTCCATGGTGAACTGACACCACCACCTTTGGTATCATCACACATCCTGTTGGGTAGTTGTTTTTAAATGTGGCTGGCAGTGGTCGACGAGATGAGCACAGGAGGCCTACCAAGTTTCGTTCTCTGGTGCTGCTCAGACAGAACAATCCTCCTTACAGGGTTATCAGCCACTGAGCCCTGAGACAATCGAATGCCGCACAGTGGGTAGTTTTGAAGCTTTATGATGTACCCATTTGAAATAGAAACTAGTTCTCGGCCGTCATCGCGACAAAACAGTGGTATTTCCTCAGTCACATTTGAGATGCTGAATGACCTCAACGAAATAAAGTTTACCGCCCTAGAATGTCAATAGTAAAGAAACAGGGGAATGTAACATTAACGTTACGGATGACAGGCGCCCTACTTTAATCAAGCTATTGGACCCACATAAAATGTTCACCGGAGGTTGCAGTCACAGTAACAATATTAACTATTGCCAGTGCCTGAGAGCCATTAACAGTATGTAGTTGTATGTAGGTTGCCGAAGTGAGTTTAGAACTATGATAACTTGAGCAGTATGACAATGTTGAAATTTGGGATTGCGCAAACGGAGAAGAAAGTACTGTTGTGCACAAACCTCAGATTGAGTTACAGGAGCACCTTTCACACTTTTGACAACATCCAAAAATGATGCAAAATCACCTCAATAAAATTGTAATGTTGGTTGCTTCAGTGGTTGTCTCGCCGATGAGTAGGATCCTCTGGGTGGCAAGGCGGACAACTGGCAGGACTGGAGTGATTTGAGTATCTGTCCCTGAACATCCCTATTAGGCCTCCCCGAAGCAGACCAGTTAGGTCACAGTATCTCATAACGGAAACACTACATCCATCTACAAGGGCAGAGCAACTGCATTTATGACACGGTTTCAAAGTGTTTATTGTTCGGATGTGGAATAAACTAAACTGTCTCCAGCTCTACTGGTGCTGACGTGGTGGCTAAGAAGATTGCTACCCATGAATTTGAGCGGACGATGTTCGTTTTGGATACCGCAAAGGCTGCAGGATCGGGCAATATTCGCCCGGCCATCTTGGAGCCTGTCGTGAAAATTCCAGCGTTGCCCTTCGCTAACTGCGATCACTAAGCCACGTTCAGCTGCGTTTGCTCCGCAGTGTTTGCTCTTAGTTCGTCCTTGTTTGAAACGTTGTGCTCATACTTGGTCACCATATCTCAAGTGGATTGTCTCCTTCCTCAAAAGGATACGAAAGAAAGCCAGAAGCAAAGTGTGAAACATGAGCTCCCGTAGCTACAAAGACTGACTGAGATTGCTGAACTTGTCCTGTCGAACGAAACAGGCTAATACGAGACTTCGTTGAAGTGTGCACAGTCGTTTGCCACGTTAGCACAAATTCTCCAGCGTGTTCGTTCGTGATGTGACAAGACCAGGAGTTAAGAGGTAACAGGTACATAATCAAGAGAAAGACGTCAAGATTGGCCGCTCTTTCCAATTTTTTCACCGAGCGGCCCTGTTAACACAACTGAGGATGAATTATGTAGGATCATCATTTCGGCCCAGTGGACTAATCCGGAGGTCGATTAGGAGATTGTTAGGGATTCAGGACGCAGTCTCTACCGCAACCTTAACGAGTATGGTACTCAAATTTTCTGGTTGGTCCATTTCCCGTGCCCCCATTCACCCACTAGATTAGCCCGAAACGACGTAATTCACCACTAAATGAATTGCAAATTACGTAGTTCACCGCCAATTTTCGGAAAACGGCGCATTTCACCCTTGAAGTAGAACGTTCCGGAAGTGACAGCCCAGTTTCTGCGTTCAAAATACATAGCATTATTATTGCACTCAGCTAGTCTTCTATCGCACGCCGTAGCATGAAGTCTTTGGAAGTGACATTTTTCCCCGGCACAGATCAATTTAGCTGCTACTTAGGATCCAGTAGCCTCCCTCGTCAAACGGCGAAGCAGTGGTATTGCAGACGGAGCACTAACTGGTCTCAGGTGGTTCATCTAAATGTGCTAAGATATCAGTCACACACTTACCACGACTCTTTTAAATGGTTGTCTCTCAATATTCGCTTCCAATTCATGGAAACTGGCTGCATTGTTCACGGGCACAGCATATGCATGAATGTCACGCACAGCCTGACCCTGAACTTCCAAATCGGGCACAAGGTGACTTCTAAATAGCTACGTCTTTGACCAAATCCGCCTGCTGTGAAGCCGGTTCTGGAAGCATGTGCATTACTTTAAACAGCTTGGAGGAAACAGCTGACTCGTTTGGAGGTGATATCCTGCCAGGGGCGCTGTGGATTTGCTGGTGGAAGGATGCAGCGACCTTGGTGGTGAGGTGGCACTGGGGGTGCAGATGGTTGGCAGGTAACTGTCAAAGTGTGGACAAGAAAATAACGTGAAGGCAGCTGAACGCGGCTGGATTGGACATCCCAGCAAGTGGATGAGATAGGATGGCGAGATGTGGGGATGCCGAGGGAGGGAGAAACAGGAATGTGAAGAGAAGTGGCTGGAATGTCTTGATTACAGGGCGTATGTGTGCTTCTCTGCGAAGCCACTTGCTTCTACGATGAAAGCAGGGTGTGATGCAGCCATAGAACCAGTAGCACGTGCAGGCGAACAACAGTCGGAGTCGAAGGATGATGAGTGGGACGGAAACTTCTTGAGACGTCCGTTAGTAACCTGTAAGATTTACAGACTCATCAGCATTACCTGATCCCCCGACCCGTTCTCCCTTTCACGGGGTTACACTAAACAAGTGTACATGCAATGTGACCACCGGTTTTTCAGCTTAACGACAGGCTTCCAAACAGTCGCCTGAAAACACAATCGATACCCGCTGGTTTGATCGTTCAGACGGATATCTTTGAGGAGTTATGTGGAGAAATTCGGTGAGTCCGCAAAGCCGTAGTAAGCTGAAGGGGCGAGTAATTTGGCCGTGATGTTATACCACGGGCTATCCACGTGGGACTTAGCACAGCGCAGCAGAGTTCGCTACCATCCAGAGGAGTTACTGCACTATACGTCCAAAATGGAAGTTCGCTGACTGTCAAAATTGCTATGTAACATATGTTAATGCGAATCAGAACACATGTGTGTCTCAAAAGTAACTTTGTAAATCTTCAAACGTCGTACTATTTACGGGAATGTACAAATAAAACAAGAGCGCGGGACGCACTCGATATTAAAACGTCCAGTGGCAAGTTGTTGACAACGAGCATATGCACATGATGAGAGGAAAAGAAGTGAGTAAATGGAAATTCGGAGGGCATTGAAGGGATTATAACCCCCTAGCGTTGAGTTCGGGATTAGGATTTAATATATTTCACAGCTATTCAGATATTTTAGCGGGGTAGCGTTGTTGGGGTGAGGGCTTGAAATAGAACCTTAGTAAAAAAGAGCAACCAGGTAAAAGGAGACAGTTGATGGACGCATCAAGACCAGCATGAACGACTTCGACGGGAGCAGAAACCGAACAGTTCTCTGGTGAGTGCCTGTACAATTGTCCCACTAATCGCGTTGGCCCATTGTGCACTCATTTGAATCTGTAGGCAAGAAAGATCAACTGAAGCATGCGTGATCAAACCATCCGCAGGATGTTTTCGTGAATGCACACTATACACTATCTCTGCCTGACCATGCAACTTACA
Organism: Paragonimus westermani; assembly: GCA_008508345.1. Lineage (NCBI taxonomy): Eukaryota > Metazoa > Platyhelminthes > Trematoda > Plagiorchiida > Troglotrematidae > Paragonimus > Paragonimus westermani. The sequence goes on along the minus strand of QNGE01001360.1, from coordinate 135,579 downwards.
ACAGTGTAACAAGAAGGCGGCAACAGCGGCTCCGCAAAGTCATGATGAGCAACTCCAAGAGTGAGACGACAAAATGTACGTGGCAACGGACAAGTCTAAAACGTTGCCACACACATCGTTGTGCAAGATGTTCCGCTAAGCCAGCGGTTCGATTTGTGATGAAACTGTCGGCATTCGGTAGCCTCCTAGATCTTGAGGTCTGTCAATCCGTGGCACTTGCGCGAAGATTCACAATTCAGACTCTCCCAGAATTCAAAATCCATTCATGAAGGTGTTGAAAAGCTTGTGAGCACATACGAACGCTTCTTGCGACAGGCCCCGATATCCAGTTATCATTGATACAGCGGACAAAGCCCAAGAACTGTGAATGTATATATTCAATGGTGATGGTGGAGTACTTGTTGACCAGTAGCGACATAAACAATGACAGGAATAAGGGGCGTGCGCTACGAACCGACGCGTCCGTTCGAAGAGAGCCAGCTTGCGGTGTGAATTTCACTTTTTCTCTGCAGTGTGCTCCTCGTTGGTCAAACTTACCCCAGCCGTAGTGTGCAACTTGTCCATGTACTTGCGTAAAGTACAAGCGAGCCGGTGTACCAGAGATCACCGATTTCAAACAGACTGTTACGGGAACGTTACTGATCAACATGCCACCGCGTAATACACCATGTGCCTATTACGAAACGTCCGAAGGGTATACGCTGACTTCGTCTGATTCGCTCCCTCTTTCATACGCACCAACTTCAAACAGCTTGGTTACAATCAGCTTAACTGGGCAACAGAGTACATGCGTTGGTGATAAGCCATCCAGGTTCAGTTGGATTTTTCCAGACACCACACGCTGCAGATGCCTGCTTGGAACAACACTCACAGTGCCCTCAACCAGTCCTAAAGGTGAATGCTCGCCTGGATATACGTCACCTATCGGTGGACTTCTTGACTGGCTGGCGCGTTACTAGACAACTCCGGTATTCCCTCCCTTTAAAATGCGTGAAAGTCGTGTAACGTAGGCTTCAGGAGTGTTGGTGGAAATCGCCCTGGTCTGAAGTCGGTCGGCACCACCAGAGTTAGGAAGATCAGGTATCGGATCCTGCACACCAGTTCCTGCTAGATTATCCGTTGTACGTGGAAAAACCCTCCTGTTATTAATGAAGGTTGAATTATCTCCGGATTGCCACTGTGACTTATATTCCGGTGCGGACATCGGCAAACGTTTTCAAAAGATTCTCATACATTACGGCCACATTCGGTGGGCGAACTTTACGCACTTCGATAAATGGTGGAGCGACTGGCTAACACTTCAGAAAACCACTAAACCGAATAATGTCACTTCAGCGTAATCGCTGTACTGATGGGGCACAATCACAGCTTTGACAAACCTCACGAGCAAGAGACACAGCAAGCAAGGCATGAATTTGAAAAAGACGCGTGCGAATGATCGGAGTGTCTGGAGTCGGGCCAAACAAATAGCAAAATTTGCACGTTCAACGACTAATTCTTCAGATGTAACGAAATGCCTTTGTGTTGTGCACTTGATTTATTATATGATGGAATGGCAGAAATGTGGATATACATATTCTCACCAACGAGCCAAATGCTGGTCGAAAAAGCCACCCCTAAAACTTCCGAAAGCAGCCCCAATTCACCCCTAACTGAATCCCTAACTGGTGCTATCGAGGCGATAGTCAATTCATGACATAAAGTGGTCTAGAGATTGAGAATGCCCTGAGTGTCGATTTATTCAAGCTTAAGGCAGGCATATCGAAAGCAATCTTATTATTATTTTGGACCAGTCTGGATTGTTAGTTAATTTTACCATTCAAGGTAACCAGGAATCGTGTATCAATTCCTTCTATATCCCCACTCATCAGTGACTTCTCAGTTGCATTGTATCGAGAAAAAACGCAGTCCGGTCGATCTCCGGACCACACCGTTCGTACATCACTGTGTCAACAAACGTCGGCCTTTTTAAACCCTTGAGTTTGGAGTTGAAATTGAAACGGAACTGTTGAATTTGTTCACTTGTTAATTGAAAGTACTGCAAAAGTGCAAATTTGGATCTCTAGTCGCCACAAAAAAAGATTTGAGATACACCACTGTTGAAACGATTGGTTGATCAATGCTTTTGGATATTCTGTGCCAATAATTGAACCCAGCCAACTCAGAGTTAGTGATGCTCAAAGTAATTTTGTTTTAATGGATGTTACTAATAGCTGACTGATTAAGTACATTCTCAAATTCCGTTGCTGTTGTATAGATGGAGATAACTTATGTTTACACGAAGAAAAGAGCGGAGTTCGGCAGACAATGTAACTTCAGCGATAGAAATGCGGAATTGCACGTGGATATTTCGCCGGATCCAGAGCTTGCCAAAAATTTTATTGAAATGAATCCAATTCACCGAGGCGTTCAGTGCTCTAAAGAAATGTCAGAACATGAAATTAACACAGAACGATATCACTCAGAGTCCAAAGGAATGAACCATGTCGAGGGAGGATGGCCAAAAGATGTTAATGCGCAGGAACCAGATCAGGTCATACGTTTCCGTAAAAAAATCGAAAAAGATGAATTGTATACCGCAACAGTTCAGAAGTTGGGCTCAGTGAGATGCTATAAGTAGCATATTGTTTTTCTTAGGTAATGGAGCACTGCATTAAGCAAAATAATGCGCTGAATATTTACGAGAATTATTTTGATGACTTGGATGATGAAACATCTGAGGAACCACCATCCGCGAAAACAATAAACATTTTCCGGTAGCGCAGCATCTTACTAAACATATGTTTGTAGGGATATGAATGATATAAAGCGGAGCGTGACGCACATATCCTGGTTTCCCGATGGTCCGTCTAAATTAGCGATTGCCTACTGCAATACTGAATTTCAAGCCGCACCGCCAAATACCTCCTTGGAATCGTATATATGGGATGTTGTCAACCCAAATAAACCCGAATTGGTTCTCAAACCAGCCTCTCCATTAGTTTGTATTGAATACAACCCGAAGGACTCTCACACTTTAATTAGTGGGTGTTATAATGGACAACTCGGTAAGCTTTATTCGTATATTGTGAAGTAATATTTCTATGGTAACCAGCATTTTGGGACAGGCGGAAGGGATCGTTACCTGTCGAGGTCTCACCTGTAGAGCACAGTCATCGAGATCCAGCATGGAAGGTCATATGGATTCAGTCGAAGACAGGCACTGAATGCTTTTCTACCGGGACAGACGGACAGGTTTTATGGTGGGATGTGAGAAAAATGTCTGAACCCACAGAAGTTCTTTATCTAGATCCTACAAAGAAACAAGACTTTTCATGTGCACAAGGCGCCTATGCGCTGGAATACGAGTCAACAATACCAACAAAATTCATGGCCGGAACGGAGCAAGTAAGTTATTGAAGTCCATATATGGGTGTCAATAACTTTTCAGATGTTGAATGAATTTATACAGGGTGCACCCTAACTTTGTCCATATAAAATCTAATGGAAACTGTGTACATACACATGGGTTTCTTTCGACCTTCAAGTGATAGCTAAATTTTTGGAGCTGTTTATAATACCTGACGTAAATAATTTCACAGCCTTAGTTTTACATGACGAAAGACTTATTTTGAGTTTCTAAGCGGAAATTTGTACAGGGCAATGACAAGAAGTCTGCACCGACTGCAAGCACTTGTGATGGAATCATCACCGACGTCCAGGAAACCTTAAACTGCCTGCTACTTGAGAGTTGCCTTATCAATACCACCGTAACTGGACACACTACATTGTGAATGTAAATATGCTGCAAACCACTAGCATCAAAGTTAGTGTATCGGTGTGGGTATCACAGCTTTGCTCGTGGCTGTGTAACGAACCCGATTCATTTTCACTAATGTGGGCTGCATTCACCGTAACAGCAATGTTCTAATCATTACGGTTGGAAACATGGTTCGACCCGTACGACTTTTTGACTTTTGAAGGTCGACTGAAGTTAACACAAGCACTTGTTCTCTCTGAAGGCTGTCACGTGCTTGCGGGAAAAACTTACTCACGTCCACCCCCCTCGATTGTTTGTTTGTTACATCTAAGTCCGCTTGTGTACGGTTAACAAACCGATAAGCGAAGTTTATTTGTAGACTTGCCGTTTTCTCATCACGACTCCCGGTTTGCTTTAGCATGAGGACAAACAAAATCTGGGCTCACGAACCAAAGAACAAAGAATTAGCTTCATAATACCTTGGAGGAACGCCGAGTGGCACGAAAAAGTAAATCATATCACTGAATAATAGTAGTGAGCAAATTGTGTTGAAATTAATCTACTATACATAGGAATTCGCGAAGAAATCCACAGATAGCTGACAGTTTTGCTTTATCAATCAACTAATATCGGGCTTCCTTCAACAAACTGCCTGTGAAATAAAATAACGCAATATCACAAGCACTGTAAAACGTTACGTTTATTTTGAACACATTAAAAAAGTGTTTGCTTATCGTGCCATGCGGGTTATCCTGGCGAATATATCCTTGAAAAACACAACGCACTACTGTGTCATCAAGTCTGTGTAGTTTTATCTTCACTTCATTCGAGTGAGATAACTCACCTCTTGAAAAACATACGTTAAGTAGATTAATTTCCACCGCTTGCTAACGCACTTTTGCCCTCATTTAAACTGGTACCATCTGAAGACGAAAGGTAGTAGTATAAAGTATCGTAATCCGTGCGTGAAACAAAGGAACGTGAAACCTGATGTGCATTTATATTGGGATCTTATAACAACCGATGTTGTCCTTTTCTTGAGGGTTAAATTCCGTGCTGAAGTCACTCGACAATAGTTCCCGCATTTAAATAATGAGTCGGCGGCTGCTTTCAGCACCAAAAGGAGACCCGGCCTAACTCAGTCATTACTAGGGCTCTGGCACCCGTTATACTTCGTCGACTCACTGCAGCTTGAGAGGCAATCAGTAAGAATAAGCAAGCAATATTTTGCCATGGAGGAAGGTGTATAGATAAGATTTTTACTCTGTCAAATTCTGGATTAGCTTCACGTAGAATGCCTGCCAAAAATTAACATATTTCTTGCCCACAAAACTGCTTTCGATTTGGCGGATTGACCTACACATTTTGAGTTGCTTGAACGGAGGGGTGTACGGTCCACATATGTGAACATATTTTCGACGCTTCAGTTTCACATTTCGCCTCAGGTCACGGTTTAGGGTTAACTGTCTGACAGTTTCAAAATCATAAGCAACCTGCATCAAGGCTGTCCACTTTCACCATTTTTGCCTAGTTTTATCATAGATAAAATAGTGTAGTACTGCTTGCGGCACCCACAAGATGCCGGCGTGGGCCTTCTAACAGGAGGAAGGCTGACTGATCTTGATCATGTTGATGACACGGTGTTGTCGTTTGACAATTTCCAGGTAGCACAAACAATGTTAGACGCTGTTTCTCGCCCTGCTCAGTACATTGGAATATGCTTTTCAAAATTACTGCAGAGTACTTCTGCAAAACGACTGAGATTACGTAGAGTTAATCCTAAACAATGAAATTGTGGGGGTTGCTGGTCAGTTTTTATACTCGGGAAGCTATTTCCTCGGCAACGTAGGTATAGAGGTAAAACATCGAAGTGCATATTTGTAAGGCTGAGGCTTAGACACCTCTGGCTACAAAGTCGCATCTCTCTGAAGCTTGAGGGTCACGTACATGAGGCGACAGTGAGGGTTGTGCTATTTACGACAGCTAAACATGGCCACTTAGGATAAATAACGTGGACCGGCATCTTCGATCGCGAGACTCCCAATCACAACGGGTAATGCGGTTGACCCCCCACTTTGTTCACGGTTCTATTGCACAATCGCAACCCTAGATTTTTGGCGTTATTCGAGGCAATGTTGATCAAGTATTGCACAGAGACTGTTCTGGTAAAAGGCACTGACGCAATCAATTTTGTCGCCGTGGCAGTGAATCCTGATCGTAGCTATGTGAAGTTCGTCCATTTCATTGTTTTGAAACTAAGCGCTTAATTCATATAACCGAATGTTTCATGTAACCTAGTGATGAGAACAAACGAAATGCTTGAATCTCGCAGTATTACTTTCTGTTGTGAGGATGAACAGCACAATCGAACAAAGAACTAAAAGACAGAAGTTGGAGGTTAATGGATTAAATAGATAATTCAGATGAGATGTATATTGCCCAACAGTCGAAAAGCACGTTCAACACGAATTAATTGCTCCCCAAAAACGGGAGTTCGGCTTTTAGTAGCAAAGACCACAATCACACACGAAACACAGCCCTCGTTAACCTGAAAATTTCCCGGAAATTCCACTGTTTACTTTCGTGTTATGTTTGCTGTTTACGTCATTGAACGGATAAAGCTTGGCAGTTGTTCTTTGAAAGTTTTAGATGCATTATCTTTCACACTCAATCACTTTGGGACACATTCCTTTGTTCAGGTATCTGGTTGCCCGTCTGTCTATCTTGACTGAATAATCGGGAAATCATATGAACTCCAGCATAAATATTGCCCGATAGCTGCCGGTTTTTCATTAGTCGAAGACAAAATACTTTCGTCTGTCTTGTGATCTGCAACCTCGCGGAAATGTATGTTCTTGATAATAAAGCTGTTTGTATTCCCTGAGTGCTGTTGCCCATTTGTTACTCAGAAATCAGATTGTTTATTTGCTTGCTTCCTTAAATGTTACTGGAGTAACCAATTTGACTAAGGCTCACCACTTTCATCATTTTCACTTCTGAGCCGCATTTTTGGATGCAACGCCTTAGGTTGCTGGGGGCTCTAACAATTGTACGTAAATTTTCAAAGATATGTCAGTAAGTATGTTTTGTGAATAGGCAGTAGGAAAGAAAATGTAAAAGCGAAAGCAGTCCACGTTTAGATTAAGGATGATACAGTGAAGATTGTACGTGTTCATTGTTGCGCAAAACAATAAACTGACTGGTATGCATATTGTCTCCAGACAAAAGTGTAATGGAAGGTATGAATCGACAGAATAATCGTTGAAGTATTAAAAAATGTTTCTTGTTGCATTTTTAAGCAGATATACTTGCGAACACTCTTGATAAATGTCAATTACGACGAGATATTTCCATACAATCGATAAAAGAAACTGACATGCAGACCAGATTATAGACGCGTCGGTTGGGCCAGTACCATAGTGGAATTTCTATCTGATTTTCAACAGGATGGACAAGAGGGGAGCAGCTTTTATATCTTGCCGTTACAATTTCACCGATGTTAAACTAACAAACAAAGTTTTGCTCCCACTTCGTCATCGAATGAGCAGTATGAAAGTACCCTAGCGTAATTTGATAAGGCACACTTTAAATAACTAGCATACATGGCAGTTGTAGATATGAGTTGGTCAGTGATACTGACTTACGGTGCAGAACGAGCTGATGCGGTTCTCCAACCACTGGAGCTACAGGTCGAGGTCTTTGCGCATACTATATGTCTTGTTGAGGTACTCCGTCTTCTTGAGTAGCATACGTAACCTATTGGACTATAATTGGTAGTGCACGAATAGTATCGGTAACAATCTGGTTGACTTTATTATCGACTCTAATTGTGTATGAGTCATTCATTCTAGAAAAAGTGTCTGCCTGGCCAAAATCCGAGTCACGCCGGTAGTGAAGTTCACAATCATAGCTCAATACTAGGCGACCAGTCACTGCAGTCGATAGGTTGAGTATATTAGAAAAGTTGTGTCAAAACCGAAACTAGAAATAGCTGTTTTTGGAGCATGAGCAGCATGAAACGCTGATCCCAAGGCATTTTGTGTTATCTTTTCACGTCGAATATAATTATCAAGCTTTTTTTCTGTTTGCTTACGTTTAGGCTGCATCCGTGATTACTTTTTCAGAGTCACTGGGCTAGGTATAAGCAATGGTGGCACCCGAACCATAAGTTGACGCAACTGCTGGAACCAAACATTTCAGCTCAGGATCAGAATGACTGAGAACATTGTCTTGATTTCGTCAATCCCCTTGTGACTAATGTGAAGTGGTATTTTTTCGCTAACCGATTGAGTGGCAAGTGAACTTCATATAGGTCAGGATGGGATGTGTTGCAAGAACTCGTTTGATCCATAAAAGTTTGGTAAGGTGTTGGTTTGGTTGACGGGGTTATATTCTGAATCAGAACGTTAAGTGTAAATCCTGAACATTTTATCAGCTGACGAGAGTTCTCACATTTATCCGCATACAAACCTAACTCATAATTCTTTCTTCTCTGCAGCGATCAACTCATTCTGTCCACCAATTAATCCGAAATCCTACCCATCGTCAATACCTAGCCTAGGGGTACTGGTGCGTCCGGAACCCCAGTTAACAGTACAAGTATTACTTGTTGGAAGAATTGTCGAGACTGTCTTAGCACTAGACGACTCCAGATAAACAGACCACGACAAGTATTGATGATGAAGAGCCGTTCTGATTTCTTGTCACCCTCAATCAAGAGATAAGCTTCAAACAGGTCCGACTTAGAAAAACATTGCTAGTCCATGATAACTGCGGTGGAAGTAAATACTAATACGGTTTTAGAATGGCTTTTAAACCGTAGTAGAAGTCAGCGGGAACTCTTAATGAGAAATTATTCCTTTTACACATTACGGTTGGAGTCGGCGATGATGACTCCTTCAGCTTCTAACATTTGAAACTCGTGAGTGTTGAAAGGTTTGGCTGCATACGACATCGGGCTTTATAATGGAGAAGAGTTAAACCTGGATTAAGGGCTCATTCCAGCTTATACTTTAGCATAGTGACCAAGAAATGCAGCACAGCTGAAAATGGCGTTTCTATTTTTCATTATTGAGAAATGCGGCTAGAAGCACAAGCATGACAGAAGCATAGACTGTTACAGGTGCCGCTGAGAGGTAGACTGAATAATGCTGATTCATCTTTTCAAGTAAGTCATAGAGAAGATTGGGATTTACATTCGACACGTGGCAAGCACCCCTGACTAGTTTTGCATTGAAATGTACTGCATTCACGTTCTAAAGTCATTTCCAGAAATTCACCTGAAACCTTGTAAGTTAGGCGAATCGTGGATTTGCGCGTGGGTTGTTCTGTTGAGCATCACTGCTTATCAGATGCGTTACATAACTGCGGACGAACAGGGTGATCAATAATCATTAACGGCGTAAACTTTTCTGATATTTGGGAATAATGGTGGAGTTTTCGTTAGCTCGGGTTGAGGCTTAGTGTATTGGGATGTTCGCCAAACTTGACATTCAAGTTGCGGACGTCTCGTCGTCAAACCAGGTGACGTCATCATTGGTTAAACGTTTGAACATATAAGTTTGATCGTGGAGTTTGGTGAAGTTTCAAGGATGCTTGCTGTTACGTACCAGAGTGAGCTGCTCTTTGGTCAGAGTTTTCACTGGTTTCAATGATAACTGATAATTACTGAGTGGTTAGTTTAACAGACTGATAGATTATTAAATAACTGGGTCCACAGACCTGTGTGTCTAACGTCAAGCAGTCAATTTTAGGTGCTTGCACCAACTCGACAAACAAATGAGCCGCAATTCAGATTAATACGACACCTGCAAGAATGCCATGTTTTTCCATTTTTTCCCAACGTAGTGCAAAACTATAAACTGTGTCTATTTGGGTGATAGTTTTCATCGGAGTTCACGTGGTCGCTAACGATCGGCCAATTTGTTCAAATCGTTCATGAAGTTTTTGCCGACTTCGGAGGCAGCACTTAAAATAGGTAAAATTTATTTGCATAACATCTTGGTAACAAATCGTGACGTAAAACTAACTTTTATCTATTATGGTCACTGACAGGGCACAATAATATCTTGCAATCGTAAAGGAAAAACACCAGCAGAGAAAATTGTCGCAGTTTATCCGGGCCACCTGGGGCCGGTTTATGCCCTCCAACGCAATCCATTCTTTCCGAAGAATTTCTTGAGTGTGGGAGATTGGACTGCACGTATCTGGTCGGAAGACATTCGCGATTCATCTATCATGTGGACTGCATATCATGAACACAGACTATCAGACGGTGCTTGGAGTCCAGTACGACCTGCTGTCTTCTTCACAACACGACTAGACGGATCACTGGATGCGTGGGATATCATATTTAAGCAAACAGATCCAACACTCACCATTCAGGTATGTCGTACCCCGCTCTGAGACTTGAACTTAGGACAAAGATTGACCTACATTGAGTAAGCGATTGTTTAGTGTCGAGCTATATCAAATTAGAAAGCCAGTTTGATCGTATTGCAAATATGTGTTATAAATTTGAATTCGGCGGAACCCAGGGGATTTTCTTACAGATGGACCACCTCATAATCACCAAGTCTGCCAAACTATCCAACAGTTATACGCTCGAAGGTTCACAAAACCTCTTCGTAGCCCACAGCAAACAATCCGCTTAATATTCTATGAGCGCTAATGTCGGTTTGCTTGTTGAACACAGCTGCGCTTAGTTTGCATCATAAGTACACCAGAGTTGCCTCCCACATCACTCGTATGGTTTATATAACACATTCTTTTGAGCACTTATAAGGCGCTCAGCATTTCCACCAATCGCATTTCAAGTTCGTATGAGCGTCGAGCTGAAGAATGAGCATATTGTCGTGAACAGTGTTTTGGATACCACTTCGTACCGCAATTTAAAAATAAAACGAAAGATGGAAGCCAGTCCATATTAATCGCAACATCACTTGTCGGTGTGTTTGCAATCCACACATAAAACCTGTCCTGCAGAAGCAATCCTTTTGTCGACGCTAAACACTATAGATATTCATATATATATATACTGTTGTTTTCCCAAATTTTCCCAAATTTAAGGTGTGCGACGAGCCATTACACTGCCTTCGAGTACAAGAACAAGGACGCTTGATTGCAACTGGATCGCATAGTGGTGTATGTACAATTCTGGAGGTTTCTGAAGGGTTTCATACACAACCGAAAAATGAAAAAGTCAAGGTAACGGCTATGTTTGAACGTGAAACACACCGTGAAAAACTTTTGGAGGCACGACATCGTGAGATCAAGCTGAAGAAGATGAAGGCGCAGGGTGGTGTAAGTCTGGCATTACCTTTTGTGTTTGATTCGTTGTATTGCTGTAATAAATGCAATCTCATTTATTCGTAATTACTGTTAGGCAAGTTACACCCTTACTACAATAGACCTCCATTAGCTAAAAAGAAAACCTCATTGAGTAATATTTTAGAACAGAACCAGTTGTAAAACATTCGAACTTCTGTCACATAAGCACAGACGAGAGAAGCGGCGCACCGGGGGGTGACAAGTGGTCTACCATCTGGGCTAAGAAACCGGTGGCAAACAGGTTAACGTCTCTAGGCTTTCTCTTCTTCGAATCCGGCAGATGTCCAGATTTTCCACAGTTGGGTCTTTTTTACATCTGTCAAATCGGTCACACTACTTTTTCGTAATAAGTAACCTGTTTCTACGAAACAATAAAGGTATGCTGACCAAACAAGCGGTCCTACCAACAGTATTGGTTTACAGGATTCGTTAAACAATCTCTTTTGGTGCCTATGAATTCTTGGGCTTGAAACTAAATTGATCACATACGCGACTGTAGGCGAATCCGATGTGTGACCAAGAAATGTTCGATATATCTTCATCTGATCAATGCTATTGTGCATGTTCGTCTGTGAGCATTCACAGATTTAGTTTACAATGAACTAAATATCTCAATCAATTGTAGCTCCCTTATTGTAATATATATTTCGGGTGGTCAACTTTGAAGGGAACTGCCATACTCGGGGGTTTTCATACTGCAATGTGAAAGTCGTATATTTTGATTTAGCCGTTAGACTTCATATCTTGTTCTTATTAAACCAGCATGTTGACCACTGATCACTAGATTTCATGTTAGATTTGAATGGGTCATCACAACTAGAGTTTGATTGCATCAGAAGATTGAGCTGAACGCAAAATGCGCGTACGGATGAGCAATGTGTTCATTCTATGAAGACAACCTTATATAGTTATTACAGCTTTAGTAGTGTGCACATCTGCTGCCAGTTTATATATTGAGAATTTACTGTAAAACACACAACGACTCAGGGAAAAAATGTATCAGACAACCTGCATGCTATCGTTATTTTGATAGTGATGAAACGATTGTTAATACAAACTAACTACGCGTGTTGTTGGGCAGCTATTGACTGATCCTAATTTTCTCATTGATTAAACAGCACACCATTTGTAGTAAATTTAATCACCATAGCTAATAAACCTAACCATATAAGGCAGCGGCAATCACTCTGATGCTCATGCTATCAGTTTAACGTGGCCGTGTTCTTTTCTTAGTTCCGTATATTTCCTGAATAATATATATATACATAATATAAAATAGATATTCTTAGATTGCATCAAACTTCTTTATGTCAGATAACAAGGACCAAATACAAATAGTAGAATGGCTCTTTTCACTTGTTTTCAGGAAGATTACGGAACGACTGGAGAAGAACAGTTGGATCCGAAGGAGACCGCCAATTTGATAAAGAAGGTAGAAGAGCAATTTTTTGAAACCATAGAACGTAAACGTAAAGAGCGTGAAATGAAGGAAGCAGCAGAGGCGGAAGCAGCCAAAGCACAACCTGTGGATGAGGCAAGTACATAATGTTTCCAGGTTTACTTGAAATATCCCTCACTTACATTGTGGTTTATCTCAGTGAATAATACGTGTCAAATTGCTCTTAGCTATTCACAATAACCCACTCATTAACACGTAATCGACACAACGTTGATTCAGACAGTCTACCCAATGGTACTATTTTCCAAGCCGAAAATACATTAGAGAAAGCAGTCGCAATGATTTAACTACTAGTGACAAATTCGCAATAAAACAGCTGTCTCATATTGAGTGTAAACTAACGGGATACTCAAACTATCCAGCACAGAAAAGCGTTCAAAATGGAGCAACCGAGAATTAATTTGCAAACGGTCACTAGTCAGTTGGAAATGAGCTCACTGAAACAGTCAGGTGTAGATGAAGGTGAAGGCTTGTTAAACATTACCAAGTAAGAAAATTTTAGTAGACAAGCATTGATAATCATAAAAAAAGAAAACAAACATTCTGTCTGTTCGATTGTGGTATAAACTTCATCAAGGCTGTTCACTGTTCACAGCGAAAAAGAACTGAAGGCGAATTCAAGGGTGAATTTCTACGAACGAATCAAACACACTTCAACTAACTCGACATTCCGCGTTATACGAAACAAAGAACGACAAACCTGCCAAAAGTACTTCAAAAAATGCGACAACGTTCTATTTATTTTCAAAGTGTCCGTGATAATTTGGCTGGCGTTTTAGACCTGTATGGCTATAAGAATTTTGCGAATGATGACATGGTATTTTGAAAGCAGATTTCAAGCTTCCACGTTTACTTTTAAAATGTAACGGATAGGAAAAGGAGGGTATTTTCAACACGAAATTTTCTGTTGTGAATGAGGTTAGCCAAACGGTGTGTATGCAGTTAGCCTTCAAATATTCGTCTGTTGTTTTTGTGAAGAAAGACGAAGTTTCGCATTAAAGTAGCACTCTTCTGGAAATATGCACAGGGATTCTTATCAACAAGCAAAAATTCCAGGAATAGTCATCACGTCAATACGTTTATTATTTAACTTATTAAGAACGGCTTACAATCAACTTGTGTCATTTGAGACTGTATGGTTCTTATTGTCCAGTTGGGTAGTAAACTTCGTTATCGATTTTCCAACTCTGTTTCTTGACCGGATCACAAGATACCCATCTATCTTGCTGGAATTTCGCCGCGTCCTATGCTGAATGTTGTTTACTTTACACCGATAAACCAATGGACACATCGACATCCTTCGTTCTCCGGGTTGCGCGGCATAAGTGCGTTAACAGTAAAGAGTGGATAGTGCATAACGATGTGCCTCGTAAAGGCCAAGGTTACTTTGTAAATCTAGCAGTCTTCTCTACCGTTGCCTTTCGACTTGTTTCTACCTTAGTTGTCATATTTCTCAAGTTAGATCGTTCGGAATAATCGGATTCCCAAAGTAAGTTGGAAAAAATTAACAGATCGTAACCAACCATATCGATTGGGCAGATTTTTCTTGTTCTATCCCGAAGCCAACGAACCGGATTCTGTTTTTTGCTAGAATGACCAAAAATCTTAAAGGTCGTAAATTGTTCGGTGCACGTTGAATTTCGGTTCACAGCCAGCTCTAGCTACCATTCCAGCCGTCGTTTACGTTAAGAATTAGTTTCTGGTGCAAAACGAACGTAATCGCAGGTTTTTTAGGCGCACCAAAAACACTGGTTGCTTGCAAAGAGCCCCTGACGATGATGGAAGCATGACTTATGCACTTGCGACGGAAATGTTTTATAGAGAAAGTGACTTACTGGTTTCCGAGTTTTTCAATAGAAACACTGTTACGGAACGGCCTAGTTGAGGATTCCAGAGATACACTGTCTGGTTTTTGACAGAAATTACGAGCGAATATAAATTAATTGTCAGATCTACTGCTATTGGAATGCAGGTGTCAGTATCTGGTCATTCTGTGTGCTCGCAAGTAAAAGTGGTGGTCTCATTCAGAGAAGCATTCGTAAATGGTGGCTTCACATTAAGCGAAACAGTGAAACAGAATTTTGTACCCCTAGTCTCATATGACCACCTTTCAATATACCTTGGTTCTGTACTGACCAGTTGCAGATAAACTAATTTGCATGTGATCCGTTGGAATAAAAACAATCATCATCATCGTCATCATCATCATCGTCATCATCATCACAGTGAGCACTATATTAGTGGTTCACAGTGATTCTCAAGTGCCATATAACAGAAAAAACAAGCATTGTATGGAGGAGCCTGCTTGCTAGGCTGGTTCGGTAGTTGTGCTTAACTGACGACACAGCCAGTTTTTTAACAATCAGCCATTGCTTTCGGTGAGGTCGTTACACAACAGAAGTAAGAACGAAATGGCAGCTTACCATCACATAACAATAGATCAGGAATGTTCTTCAATAAGAACGACAGTCCTGAATAGAGCCCCGCCAACCATAGTTTACATTGTCAGACTATACGGAAAATCTGTATTTGAATTTTTCAACCACAAGATGCGCATCAGTTTGATAATGAAAACCCGAATACGCATGTTCGTTCTTTTGCCATCCGGTCAGTTTAGTCAAACTCTGGGTTTAAAATTAAGAGGCGGCAACTAATTCGTAAGAAAGGATAAATATAAAGTATGTACTCAGCGAAACTGTTTGAGTTTCGGAAGAGGTGTGGCAAAATGTCTACTGAATTAAAGGTGGAATCTACGGAACGTATGATAAAAACAGGATTGACGATAAAATACCTTTGATCACGGTCTCTAGAACCTGTTCCCTATCCTCTCAGACATATTTAAAAAACACGGCAGACGCAAACTTCTGACGGTGACTGATGGCTCAAATAACTTTGTTATCCGCCAAGTCTCTCCTGGAGACACATTTCCGCCTCTATCATTATCAATATTTTGCTGAACTGCCGATTGTATATAAACAGTTTGTATACTGCCAGCAGGCAGATTTTTGTTTTTGAATCCTATAGGCTGCTTGTAACTGAACCGTTTTCATTTAAACAAATAAGTTTGTTACCGGATTGCTTTATGCAGTTTGATGTCAGCTAAAACTTGTCAACAAGTTTGGGTGGCTGAACAATGAATCACGTATACTAGATTTCTAAAGTCCGCTTTGTTGAACAGGTAACATTAGTTTCAAAATTGCCCAATTTTTAGACTCATCTCAATGGCGAATTACATTGTACATTGACATTACTAGGTCAGTATTTTCTCGTTGACTACACCCGCAGGGTACATTCAGAGCAAAATTTTGACAGATGGTTAACAGCTGCAAGTCCACCTGCAAGGGTGTATACACTAGTTGTTGACGTGATTAGGTTTTGAGTGAAAACCAGCTACGAACTTTTTTGAGCGCTAGTCACCACACATCTAGGTGGCTAGGCCACATGCTAGCGGAAGTGGATACTAAATCAGACAAGCTTTGTCAGGGCTACAACCGACTAACACTGGGTGCAATATGGGCAAATAACTGATTGATATATTGAAATGAAGCAAACTATCAATGAGCCAATTACTGTTGATCTGATTTTTATCCACGGGCCAGAAGTCTTAAAGCTCACAAACACGATGGTTATGAGGTTTTTAAGGAGGTATCGGCTAATGCGGATTATTATTTTGCTCAGGTTTCCCGTGAGATCAGTGTAATTAATGGGGCGGGGTAGTGAAATTCATATGAAAAGCGTTATGCTAGTTTCGTCCTAATCTCATTCATGACTTAGCCGTTCGGTTTTGTGACCAATTTTCGAGTTTAGACATGTGGCTATTTTGAATTAAACATCTTTTCACCTTCGTAATTTTTTCTAGGTTCTGTTATTCACTCCTCGGTTGTGCCGCAGTTGGGCGTTGATATAAACTACCGAAATTTATCTGTCCGTTATACTGATGGTCGGATTCCTAATCGTTACCGGACCAGATTTACGCTATTATGCTGTGCAAGATGATAACGACCATTGTTCTAATATTATGCCAAAAGAATACACAAACGACTGTATTCGAACCTTTAGGTGGTCTAAGTCTGTCACATCTGGCATGAGGTCAACGAGGCAGCGTTCAACGCGTTTGTCTTAAACGTGTGAGCTGGAGGTTGAATCCCATTCTTCACGAAGTACACATTAAGAATGTGTGGACAAGAGTGGTGCTTGAGTTAAGGGCTTCATCTGGGTTGGTCGATGATAGAATGTGAGCAGTATTCTACATTTTGTAGCCAACACTACGACCGCGAAGTTTATGCAGTTTCCATTGTTCATCTCATGAACGTAAGTCTTTTTTCCCCACCAGTCTCAAGTAACTCATAGAGGCTGCAAACGCAACTGTCTAAAGAATGCACTGAAAATAATGTTTTCGCGCTTGTCAAACTGTTGTTGAACATATTGCAAGACCGATTCTTTCAAATTGCGTTGCTTGAAAAGTGATAAAAACTACGAAGAGAAAGCCGGGTAAAAAAGATTCCTGCTCGGGTAAAATGATTTTCAAAACAGATAAAGAGTTCCATGGTGAATTTTGCCTTGTGCACAGGTGCATTACCATGGTAGCGAACTCGATGTCTCAAACCCGCCTTGGAATGACTGCTGGAGGGGGTAAAAAAACATTCGGCAAGCATGCTTGAATACATCGAGAGGATGTCAAAACGTGATTTGCCCCCAAGTCCACTATGATGTTGATCTACCTATGAGACAAAAATCGCGATCACCTCTGTTTTGATTAAACCATTCTGATCTACTATAACCTCCGGGGCTTCTGTGAAAGTTCGTCCACGCGCCTTGTGCGGTTGTCATCAGTGGGAAACGGAACGCCCGGTTAGGATTTGTCTTGCCACGTTGCAAAGTTTACTGGGCAAAATCGACCAAATACCTATTTACATCATCATACTTGTCAAAAGGGACCCATGAAACAAATTTCTTTTTGGGACTAAGGTGATCTATTCGACTTTTTCTAGGTCAAGGACGTTCAAACCATACAGTTGTTGAAAGCGACTGTGGGTGATTTTTGAGCAATTCACCATTGAATGTTTGTTAGAGTCACATTTTACTTATCATTGTTAATTCTGAGAGGTCCTTTGTGCAACCGTCTTGGGACCTCAAAGTTTCTAGCCCAACAGAGCAAAGTGACCCGATCAGTTGTTTGGTTGCCCACGGGACTTTCTGCTCTTTAGGACAATCGGTAGCATTGCAATCCGAGTCGATCTTGTGCAACAATCCATAATAAACAAACCGTCTCGCGGAACGGTTGTGTGAAGCTTGAAGACAAATAAGCTGAAACAGTCAGAATCTAGGCAATTTCAAAGTGTGACATTTCTTCACGGAAAAATAATGCATCCACTTTATAACTGTGGAAATATGATAAATTTATAGGTTATCAACTTAACTTGTTAGAATCACTCATCTGTATTTAAGAGCATGAGGTTTTATCATT
This sequence comes from Paragonimus westermani, assembly GCA_008508345.1. Classification (NCBI taxonomy): domain Eukaryota; kingdom Metazoa; phylum Platyhelminthes; class Trematoda; order Plagiorchiida; family Troglotrematidae; genus Paragonimus; species Paragonimus westermani. The sequence continues at coordinate 117,585 of QNGE01001360.1, read as the reverse complement.
GTTGACTTGGTGAGACATTTTCTAAAACTGCATTTAGCGTTTTGTTTGAGGTTGATAAAACTTAAGTGTTTAGTCGCAGAACAAAAGCGCTTGCACATTAAATCCTTGTATTGACCACATGTGAAGGGGGAAAAGATAATTGCGAGAAATTCAGACATATAAACGATCTGATTGGAAAACTTTCAAAAGGCACGAGCATTTCGAAAATTCCGTTTTTGACTAAAAAAAGGTTTCTGCATAGATCGTTTTTACTCGTAGAACAGTAGACTGATACTTGGTAGCTGGTCCGCATGAAAGCCAAATACTTTATTCAACATAACTTAACTCATAGTACTGGTACCAAGCAGACAATTGGACATACCTTTTAGAAATGTTTCTATGAGCGGCCGATTGAGTGGTTCAATCGGTTTTTAAATGCAGTGTCCCAGACTCTATTACAACGAGTCATGCCCAGCTGTGAAAAATTTCAACATGGCCTTTTATTCTAGACAATATTTTGACATATCTGTCCGTTTTTGTAAGAATTAAAACAGTTAGCGAAATGAAAGAAAGCGAAGAGGAAAGTGAGTAGGTTAACGACGAGTTTGATAATGAGGCGCAAAAAATTACCATCATCATCGTCATAGACAACAATACATCGGTGGTTCACACTGATGCTTAAATGCCACACAACCATGAAGAAAAAGCAAACCCTATGTAGGACGAGAGAAGGAAAAAGGGGGATGGGAAGGGACCTAACTACTGAAAATAACTACGTTCATTTTCAATTATTTAACATCAAGGTGTTAACACCTTGCAAGCAAACAACCGAGCTGCCAGTGAAAGTAAGGCGTCATGAGCAAAACATAAACTTCATGTTAGTTTGAAAAAAGGTTAACATGTTGTGACGGAATGCTCAAAGTACCTTCCACCGACAAACATTAAGGTCTAATTGACAGGTTGAACATTTCGATATTCCACAACCGTGCAATTATTAACCAATTCACAAATAATCCATTTCTACCTACATTGTATTTGCAGGACGATGTGAAAGTGGACGAAGATGCAGACGAACAAGCCTCTTCAGTTGACGAAGACGAAAAGGAAATGAATGGATCAACAGCTGAGCAAGAAGCAGTAGAACCTGAGGAAACTCTCTCTCCGCAAGAATAACATCCATCTCCAGAGTTGTACTACGCCAGTGATAGGTCTTATTTATTAAACGGCACTTTCAGCCAATTGCATTCCATATGGACCTAACAATTTATGTACCTTTCACACGGAAACACACCATTCGAATGACTCAATGTAGATCAACACACCCGGCCGTATTGTGTGCTGTGTGTAATGCAGAGTTTCTCCTTTTTCTTATAACATTTTCTCTTGGTTGTGTAATTGAAAGTTTTCTCAAAATTTTTACATCGAGCATGGGTCGACCTGTGAATCCCAAGAACAGTGCACGTCAATTGAAACAGTTTGGCTCAATCCACGACTGACAGAATAGGTGCAGTTAGTACGCAATGGGGTGATAGAAAATTTGACGCTTCGCACGGTTGATGTTTGCTTACAAGAGCAAGGACCTAACCTTAGATCAGGTGATGCGGAAATTAGGCAGGCCACATGAGATGTACCGATCTGACGACCAGGCAAACAAGTGAGAAGCAACCTTCGCACAGTGCGCTTCTGTGGTACACTCGGATGTGTTTAATCAGTGTTTAATAAGTGTATTTAGTTTGCCTAGAAAAATGAGACGAAATTAATCATCGTTGACATGTGTCGGTCGCTGTAGCAGTGTGGTACTAATAAAAGGGTCTTTCTGCAGGTAAGGAGGAGTTTCAATTCTTGTTAACTATGAAATTTCGCGAACCGAAGAATCCACCAGGTTGTGGGAGCACGACCTGTTCTAATGATTTGATGTAGGCTAATTCAGATCAGTATGATATTAGTTATCAGACGGCCTATGACGCTAGTTCTCTGCCGGATGTCACGACACTGAGATTTTGCCCAAAGTTTCTACTATTTGTGACAGTCTGACAAAATCAAAGTAGGGCATACCCGTTGACCGGATTACGAACCTACTGCCTTACACTGAAGAAAATTTATGGAGGATTCAACAGTTGGCGCCAACTGGTAGGTATGTTTTCAATGGTTGGACGGGGCTCGAATACTGGTGAAAAACAAGACCAGTTGGGTTATGTACCCTGTGTCCAATGGCGTCAGTGGAAGCAATGTTTAACAAACTGGTGATGTTAAGTTTATCAAAGCATTCGAGAATGAACATGAGTTTTCTGATAAGTGAAATTCACCAAGACAACAAGCTTCTGTTTGCTCAAGTGCTAGAGAATGCTGGCGAACTGCCATTCTCTTTAAGTGTTGTTGCCAACAAACGCAGTTTTTTAGTTAAGCCTTCTTTGGGCACAGTAGAGCATGATCCAATCTTGAAGGCATCTGCGTTGGACTGGTACAAAACTGTGGATGCTGAGTTATCGTTTTGTGCAAACTCACTTTGGATTGACAAATCGTGGTTTGTAGCCATCGCTTCGGGGCTGAACTAGTGCATTTTGGACCGTGAAGGAATCAGGATGTTGGTACCTGGTTAGTTTACTGAAGCGGAAATATCTGTTTTCAGCTCTTTGGTTTCAGTGGGGATGTAAAATATCACCATACAACTTCGATAAGGTGGAGATTCCGGTGCGCATCCGTCAATTACAAGAAGGCTTTTGATAGTTAATCGTTTTCTCATGCCAAACAACATAAAATGTAGGCTACTTCGGTTGGACAATATCAGTGCTCACTTTGCTTTAAGATCATCTGGGTTCACTAGGCATGCAGAACCACATACAGACGTTATTCTGAATGCGAAGTCTTTCAGTTGAAGTTCAACAGCACAGTTTATTTGTGTTTCGTCGCTTCCTGAGGACTCTGGTTTGGCCGACAAACATCACGTAGTTTGTCTGGCTAGACTGTACTGATCTCAACCACACCTTGTCAGGCTTAACGTGACTAAAAAACGGATAATCAACTCTTTCTTTTGAAACGTTCGTGCAGTGAATTCTACTCACATTTCCAAGTAGGCACGTAGTGAAACTGGCTACAACGCCAGTTTGACGGGCGTTATTTTTGTTCGTTCTCAGCTGCTGTAACGTGTGGTATTGGATTCGCATCCATAGCGCTGAGATCTGTCAGTCGCCAATGGCAACCACCAAATTGCTTCTCAATTTGACCTACCGTCCATTTTTCTGCTCTTATTCTCGTTTTATCTGTGTAAAAGAAGGCAAATTTAGCGCAACCTTATCGAACAGATTGCACATATTCGAAGTTTTGTCATTATTCCACCAACCATGCGGATTCAGAACATGGGAGGTGAGAGCGCACATTGCATTTCTGTCACTCGTTCCTGAATAAAAATGAATGAAATGTTCACCGTGAATATGACCAGTCCTACAATCAACCAGTCAGAAAGCAGATGCCTATTGGTCCGATTCAGCCAGACCAAGACGAACAACCGTAAACGGGTGTTTGGGTAAAAGTATATCGGCTGTCAGGAATAGTGGGTGTTCTTTCATAGCGAGGTTTTTCTCCATAAGTTACAATTCACCTGCACCTTCTTGCTTGGCTATTTATTTTCGGTTAATATTTTTATTCGCAATCTGTACCACTATTAATCATTTAGGCCGACTTGCAGTGAACAAAACACGAATATCTGTGTTCCGAATAGGTTCGAGCTGGTTCAACATACTTGAAGTTAACGTCGATGGGTTTCTTGTGAACTGTTTGGAAGTTCCTGCCTCAGCAGTCAACTCTTCGAATGTTTCAGTGAAGTCCGTAAGACATAGAGGGTTGGATGGATAAGTGAGTTTGCATACGAAATTTCTGAGCTCGCGATATGAATGCGTATGTCAGCAGGTAAAGCGCTTGCCGAGTTTAGACATATTGTTTCTACTCTTGGTTTTAATCTGTTGAAAGCCAGGATTTTCACAGTTATATCACTTCTAAGTAATGTAAACAACTATTATACCCGTAATACCAAGCAGTACAGTACGCATTGACAGCCAAAGTTACGAGTCAAACAGGAAACAAGACAGAGGGTACCCTGTATTCGATTAGAGACGGTGTGGCCGTACTGTTCTATTCACATGTTTTAAGTTATCGGTTTTGTTTCGTATGAATAGAGTAACCATTAGCCTAGCAACCCACTCAAACACTTGCTTTGAAAAGGTGCAGAATTACTTTTTTCTGTCTTTGACTGAAACACTTCCGAGATGAGAAAAATGGATGGGACTAGGGTATTAGTAACTCAGCTACAACCAATAACATGCTGATCATATGCGACTGAATCGTCCAGGCAGATTGAAACAACCGATAAGCATCGTTGGAAAAAGAAGGGCGAACGATTGTAAAAACTTCAACAATGATGGGAGCAGCTTATTTTTTATCTAACCAGATGTCAAAATGTGTTTTGGTGATTTCTTAACACTAACTTAATCGTATATTTGCATAGCCGGTTAGATTTCTAAAGCTCCTTACATCTGTGCAAGGTTGCTGGCTGTGCAAAATTCGTAGTATCAATAAAAAATTATCATTTAGTATACCGAATCATAATTCTTTATTGATCAGTCAGTCAGAATCCCGTATTTGCAAATGGTCGGTGTGAGGTGTTCAAACTAAATGTCAGATTCGTGCATGATAGGCCATACTATCTTGATGTTTAGAAGTAGTTCATGGTACCTAAATGTCTTCCGTTTGGTGTGCTTTCTGCCTAAACTAAGTCACCAGTTACACAGTAATCTAGATGAAACGGTTAGCCTTAGTTCATTTGACACTCCACGAATCAGTTTCTCTCTCTTTCGGCGTATTTTGTAGAAAAAGATTCATGAGCGTCATTCAAGACCACGGTACATGCATCAACTTAACATGTTTATCGGTGGTTACAGAGAAAAAATTCAGACGTAGATTTTATCGTTCCCTCCTCTTCAGTCTAGTCAAATTGCCGTTACTTTCCCCCATGAATCACCTCCTGTAAAATTTAAACTTAGAGTGACTGTTAATTCTAAGCATAATAATGGCTATAACTAAATTATGCTTTGTAAATAACTGATATATGCTGCTGTCTGACGATGGTCACTACCCTGATCATCTGCAATTTTGGATGTCGGAGGTGAGGAAAAGGGACAAATAGTGTCCTCGGGTAATTGAGCCTGTTTCAGTCATCTCCACATTATACTACCTTCTAAACAGTGAAAAGCAAATCGAGTTCTCTTTTGATTAAATATACCAATTACGTTACCGCTATTCTCTTCCGTTCTCTTCCGTTACAAAAAGCCTTCAGAAAATGGAGCGAATAGCCTTAACCTAGAAGCTTAGCAGCATCCGTCAACGTTGTCATGGCTCGCCTTTACTTTGTGTTCAGTGGCAGGTAGTCATCAGCACCACCGTTGATAAGTGTGTTCACGTTATGCAGTCTGGAGTAGGTAGGATGAATAATCCACTCTCTTGTTTTAAAAGGCGTAACATGTCATTAAATCACCGCGGTTAGAACAGGTGTCAACAGAAGATAACTCTGCAAATATACGATGGGTACCATTCAATTTGTAATCAGCCAGCGATTGCTGTACGGAATGATAAATGTCGATGTATGCTCAATCATTATAGCGGTTCGATGTCCATCAAAAACAGAATATAGACACTGGTTTTTGATATCCAAACCTGCCGTGCATCATTAACATGCAACACACAGGTAGGATGAGGGTTGTGAACCCGGACACTGCCAACGTTCCCGTTAGTGAACAGCTGAAGGTGGTTCCTACTAGTTCCGTAGATGAAGCATTTACACCAAGTACCAGCAAACGTTGGTGGACTAAAGTCGTTTTCGTTCAGAACGAGTATAGTATTCCAAAGGCTTCAACGGTGGGTGACAATCAGTCGCCACGTCTCGATCTCACTATGTCTTTTGTGCTAAAGAGGCAGTTCAAAGAGTTTCTCAGACAAACATGCGAATTTTTCAATCCGTCTCTCTGAAACGGTGAGCTTGCAGAGATATAGAAGTTATAAACATTGTTGTACACATTCAAAGAAGCCAGTTTCAAAGAAATCGCTAATCCATTAGTAAACAGACGATGGTCAATCGCCTCAGAGGTCATTTACCAGAAAGGTTGTCGACTGGTTACACACATTCGCCTGCCGCTCGGAAAGAATAAATGAGGGCGATTGAAAAAGGCGACATGGCTGTGATTGTCTTTCTGCGTTTCAAAGCCCTACAATGATCAGACCACATAACACTGCACATGAGACTTCGTAAGTAGCAGTAATCCCTCACTACATTAGATACCGAATAACTGAAAGACCAGTAGTTTTATCTCAAAACTGAGGGCGTATTTTCTGAATGGTATTTCGCGAGCGACGATGTGTCACGGTGCTTTGTACCAGAACATTTGGTTTTTGTTTTGTACGTACTCGAACTTCCACAGGTTTTCAACTATCATAAGTTGTCGGTGATAAGGTTTGGCGTTGATTAGATGGCTTGGTAGAGGCAGGGAGGCGGCGGAATGTGTTGTCCATTTTACACCGCTGAGTTACAAACAAGTGGCTTCAGTGACTGTGACAAAGCAAAGTAAGTCTTTTTCTTCATACATCTCACACTGAGCACCTTCGTAGTTGGAACGCAATGATCATCGCATTCCGTCGTTGTGGTCCAGAAAAAGTGGTCTCGAATGGCCCCACCTATGCCGTAAACGTTGAGTCAACGGCATTCCGTTTAGTGTTTTATTCGCAGAGAATGTGCGGACCAAATATTTTTGGCGTACTGAAAAAACGTCAGAAAAACCTCATCAGTAGCATATACATGATCTTCGGTTTACTTGACCGTTCATCAAGAAATATGATTTCAGCGAGACTGAACAACTGTCTCCAGGGAATCGTTTCGAAGTTGCAGCATCTCATCATCCTTTGGTTTGTGTAGGACGCTCCAATGACATGTGGACATGTCCAATCTGCAGTAACAACATAGTCAGAACGTGAGTTAAGGTTCAGACTTGATGCAAATTTTTAGGGCACCAAGCCGATAATTTACAGAGCTCAGCCGTCCGGACAATTGTGATGGATTAAACAGAACTTTGACCTTTCAACTACTGGTTGTAATTCTGTTTACATAAACTAAACATCTTCCAAAATCGGTCACAGATGTCGCATTCCCATAGACTTTTCAGTCAGCCTCTTTTAAAAAGGAGCAGTAGATCGAGTCTTGCCATTCTTAGAGCTAATCAGTGATAAATTCTAACAAGAAAGAAACTTGAGTCTAGTTCCTATTTCCAAAAGGGACCAAATGGAAATTCTGTAGGAATGCGATATCTGCAATTAATTGTTGGTGATGTTCAAGTTATATGAAAACCAAAATTTCCCTTACTCTTCAGTAATAACCCCGGCTTTAGCTCCAAGTCCCCTTACACTCCTTGTTCGTTAGATTGGATGCAGCTGCGTTTCTCTTCCTTTATTTTTGACACAACTTTTGCTTTGACAATTGGCACCATACTTTCAGAAGTGAAAATATTCACCTAGTTTGCTTTCCCTTCCAAACCGTCTCATACAGCTTACAGAGAATAAAAATTTTCAAACCTCCAAACTACTTGTGATTCCTACGGACTGCAAGCCAAAAAACCTCAAAACTAGACCAAGAATTCAGTGGTTTAAAAACAACTGGATAACTGCTACAAGTTTTGCTGAACAATGAACCAAACGGTACAACGAATTGTTGAAACCCAGTTAATTAACAGGTTATGGATCCATGATTCCATGTGTGAGAGGGAAATTTCAACCTTGGTAGTGATTAGTGCCATAAAGGCAGAAGAGAAAGCGTGTGTAATGCAACTATATTTTAAAACTTAATCGTGCTGAATTGACCTCTTTCCGGATGTTTCCAACACGTCCACTGGCACTTCTCCACTTTTATATGATTCGTTAGCGCCAGCGCAGCTATATTTCTAATCTCATAGGTTTTAGTTTCACAAGTCTTTGACTGGGCAAAACAGAGGTTCGTTTGGGAAAGCCGACAGTATGTCTCAAGATGACTTATGCATAGATATTAAGTTCAGAGAAAGTTAACGTACCCAGCATTTAAAATTCAGGCTTGACAGAAAGTGACAAAGATCGCAGGCTTGTTACACAAAGCCTCCTGATGGGTAGACGCAAGTGTGGGCTGTCAGATAACGTAACGTGTATGGATGACGCAGTGTGAATAGTACCGAGAGTGAAGTACCTTCAACTGACATGTAACGTATACTTCGGACTCCAGTAAATGATGAAATATATGCGGTGAGCTACTGTAGGCGAAATATCTATGAGGTCATCTCTACTTTTTATCCTCTCAGTTATCTTATGACGTTAACTTATTCGCATGCCTATTTCAAAACGGGAAAAGTAACGTTTTTAATGGATATTTCCTCAGTAAAATAAGTTGAGTTAGCATTTGTGATGCAGCGCAAATACGGGTATGAAGGAATTATGAGGCCGCCATGGGCTTTGGCGTTCGAGCGGAACAGGTGAAATTTTTGACCCGTTTTTTGTCCTGCCACTCAAAGAATGATGTTCAGAACGTGGTTTTCATGCAGTCTATTGAGCGAGTATGTCTCATTACTCAATCTGTGCTCACAATCACAACCGGTGTTCTATTAATCTGATTTCAAAAGCGCCTCACAGAATGTGACTCTCAGATTTGATGACAAGGAAGATATTGGTCCAAGATACTATGAGAATGAATGGCAAAAAAGGCTAGGCAAATGAACACACCCGAAATGACTGTCAACGCCTTCCAGCCACATGTTTCAGGCTGGCGGGTCAGTTAAACGAAGGAGCAAAAAGTTTGGTCTGTATGGGGTAACAAAAGTGCGGTCCTGTTCCGTTTCAGGTAAGTCATCAGGTGTCTTCCATTTGAATGGGCTACGTAGAAATTGCAGAACGCATTGACCATGTAATACTGTACGATAGCTCACTTATCAGACACTGATGCGTATACTGTCCCAAACTAAAGCACGTACAGGATCGGCTGAAGTTGACAGAAAATCAAGTAACTTCAAGTGTTCATTGAGGTCGAAAATCATTTTTAATCATTTTATTTTCAAGTTGACCATCACACATTTGATCGCAGCCTTNCTCATTAAACCTGCAAGACGATATTTAGGTCTTTATGTCAAAAATTTCCTCAGCAGTTCGTGGGATGTCATTTACGAAATTTCAACCACCGTTTTTGCATTGCATCTTGTTTTGTCCGTCGATATTAACTGAACACGTTAAGAGCACAACATTGGTTATATCTGCTGTTCAGTCGAAAGAGTTACAAACAAGATGTTTCAATTTATTACACTAAGTGAGTTATACAAAACCACATCTTCCGATTAGGACTTCCGAGACAGGTCGAGATCACTGAACTCATTAAACCTGCAAGGCTCTAATGAGAGCGAAACTCCAGTCTAGTGCTTCTTTTCGATAGAGGCTGGCTGAAAAGTCTATCCGAATGCGAAGGCTGCGATCAAATGTGAGTGATGGTCAACTTGAAAATAAAACCAAATCCCCGACTACCCATCAGTAATCCGATCATTTTGCCAACGTAATCTGGGAGAGGAACGGGAGATCTTTACTTCCCGAGTTTGCAACTTATTAAAGGTCACTGGAGGGCCTGCTGCGATCAAACAGTAGAATCACTAACACTGTACACAATACAGACGTTACATCTTCACAGCACACTTATGACGCACCTCTTTGTTTTGTTTCCTAAATGTGCTACTGAATGTCTAACTTTCAACAAAACGATCCCAACAGCATGTGTCACATTATTTTTCATGCGGAAACATTAACATTGCGGATAATTCAGCAAGAGATGTCGACCTAAATTCTGAAGTAAATCCATCAGTTATCATGGTAAAAGCACCGTCTTGAAAGAACAGTGGAACACTGACGGTGGCATATTAAAGTCGCTGGTAAGAAACAAGGGAGAGCAAAAATGAACTTTTTTAGGAATCGGAGGGTACAGCCATAGTGAAATTTCGTGCAAAATGCTGCTTTTCCAAACAGTTCAATAACTTCTTCACACTCGTTTTTTTATCTTGTATCACCGTTTGTTTGAGACTAATTTACTTAAAAAAATGCCCAAACCCAAAGTTCTGTTTATTAGTTTCGCAAACTTATAAAAAATGTAAAATCTGCAGATGAAAACAAACCGGGCTATGGTAAAACTGCGCGTCACTACATTTGTTTGGTTAGCCAGCCCTGAGAGATATATGGATTTCTAATTGCTTACGTAAAGTAACGTGCAGACCACAATAACTGACATGGACAATCATTTTATTTATAACTCAGTTGGTTATTGACCATAAACAAGCCAAACAATTCAAGGAGTTCAATGCCTGGCTTGATATTATCCATGGAAATCGAACTATATTAAAAAACCTGTGTTAAAAATCCGAGGTGTAAAGGGATTATTAGGCGCGTGGGTTTCGTACTGACTCATTAATACCAAGTTTTTATTGGCGTAAACCTCTTATCTCTCAGATAGTTAAGAGAAATCTAGTAGGAAATCTGGCGGTTTGCGTGACGTTTCAATCGGCTTCACTAGAAAACATAAGTTATTGTTAAACGCCAGCGAAATGGTTGTATTGCATTCTTTAGTTGAATCTCTCCTACAGCACTGACAGTAAAGCGTCAGGGTCGGGTTACTGCGATAATGTATGGGCGGGCAAAACTACGTTGCCATCATCATCACCATCATCATCATAGACAGCAATACACTAGTGGTTCACACTAATGCTTAACTGCCACACAACCATGAAGAAAAAGCAAACCCTATATAGGAGGGGAGAGAAGAAAAAAGAAGGGGATGGGAGGGAACCTAACTACTGAAAATGACTACGTCCGTATTCAAACATTCAACATCAAGGTTGCTTTAAAGATACTTGGGCTACACATTTCATATGATTTAGATTCGGAGTGTTTGTTGTTGCTAGACAACCTTGTTAAAAACAGCTACGTTAATTTTACTAAAAAATAAATGAAACTCCGTCCAGTCGTGAGGCAAGGCCTGATGTACTTAAGATGAGAGAATTCCTGTAGGTGTCACTCAGAGGTGACTACGCAGCCAACCAACTTATCAGGCCGTGAAGCTGTGAATTATACTGCACTTATTGCCCAGACGTGCCTGTCGTTTCCCATACTACAATCGTGAAACTCATATACCTGACTTAAGGTCTAATAAGAATCCATCAAACGGTATATACCAATTCGTTGATGGGTGTTCTGATATCCACACAGGCAGAAGAATGAAACGCTTCAATCACCGAATGATTCAGTATATTCTCAAGTGAACTGAACACGCGGCAAGTGGAAGTACCACTTTGATTACGCACTCAACACAAAGCCGACAACCAGATTCGTTTGTGGATCAACGTCCAGACGTGTTGAATGATTAATGCGACTTGTAAAAACCGTTACTACTTTTCGTTGGAGCTGTTAACAAAATGAGGCCCCTCAACTTCTGTACACAACTTGAGCTGTTTGTCGGTCTATCACAGCAAACTCTGCTCGAAACAGATTGTCCGAATTACGCCTCATTGTATTCCAAGACCTATTGGAAAACATTTGGGTTTTATTGTGCAGCAAGCTTACAGCAATAATCGCCTGTAAAGAGAATGTGATATATGATGTGATGCACACTTATATTGATGGCTTTTGTCAGAATTAAACGGAGCGGGTGGATAATCAGTGATTTTGTCAGGAGAAGTCATTAATTTAAAGACAGGGTCAGGTTTAAGGAAAGAATATATCCAGGTGCACAGTCGGTCTGAGTCGCTAGTTCAGCAGGAGATATTAAATCTATATTTTAATGACCCTCTATACTTCTGATTGTATAGGGCTGGTCGATGCTTTGTTAATGTGTTTCAGCGACATGACGGTTTTCCGTTAAAACGAACTAATAAGTGCCGTAGTGATCAAGATCATCTTGGTTCTCTCTATGTTTTTCAGTGTAGATGCATAAAAATTGCCGGGCAAAATGTGAGATAGTCCCGACTAATATTTCGAAAGATACTATGATGGATTCTACGATGTATCTCAATTACATCTATATCTTACTGTTGGACATGCTTTCAAAATGAGATGGGCATTTTGTAATGACGAAACCAGTTGCACTAGTTCGTATGCTATTTCAAAATTCATTATGAAAACGCAAGGTAGATTTTAAATTTAATCTGTAACACTTCAAGTGCTGCTTTCGAGTTTGTATGCCGTATTGTTCAAAGCGGCCGCTTGTGAACCAATAGGAGTATGCCAGTCTTCAACGAAATGGTTCACACAAACAAAAATCGTGTTTTTCACTTACATTGAGTAAGTTTCATTGAGCAGTTAGATAAGAAGAACATTACATTAGTTTTCTAACATATCGAATTCTCAGATGCAACAACAGGAGTAGCGTCGTAAGTAGAATAATTATACGTCTTCTATCGACCTCCAGCTCAGTGATGACTACATTGCAGTAAGTAAGTAAACACTGAAAAAGAGAAATGGAAGCCCCTGCCATTAGGTAAAAAAGTGGAAGGCCTCGCCCTCATCCTGGGTTGGGTTAAACTTAACACCGCTGTATTTGTCTGAATAAATCCGTTAGGGTGAAATCTACCATTGTTTGACTTTGTATGGTGTAAAACAATGAAGCCGGATTGTAGTATCTGTTGACGTTCCATGTTAATTTAAGTGATAACTCGGCTGCTTGCTTCTCTATCATGTAAACGTGTTATTACCAATGATGCTTTATGTCGTTTCAACGCCATTAGAGAACTACACAATATTCCACTTAATTTACTTCGTAACATCTACCAAACGTTCAACGAATGCTTAACATTTGCAAGCAGTAGGCATTAAATCAACTCACATTTTGTGCTTATTCGTGTCCATGGAACATCCGTTCTGCTCACTGTCTGCGTAGAAAACAAAAACGAGAAGTGAACCATTCAGAACAAGTCAACAACAAAGGTTGCTATATTTTGGTTGTTTTCTTGACACTTCGCTACATGACAGTCACGTAAACGGAAGACTGTTTTCTCTCTTTGTTCCACGTAACAGTTATGCCCCTGGGCTGAATGTTTGCTCAACAAGATTAGACAAAACAACCTTTTTCATGTCGTTTCGTTCCGTTGTCATATAAATAGAAACCTCGCTGTCAGTTAACAAAATCACTGCGATAGAATTCCACCTGAAGTTGACCACAGTAAACGTTTTGCTGTATTCCTTTTTTATATGGACATCAGTTTTTAAGTCACACTTAAAATTTTGCTATATCCGGTCATTTTTCTAGGTGTGCTGTCACACCCAGGTGTGGTCAATCCTCTTTGCACTAAGTAACTATACCGGCGTTAAAACAAGGACTATTCAGGGTGCATATTCTAAGGGGTAACTGGTTGACTATAAAACTGCATTGTTCCACCGTAATGTAGCTGAGTGAAATTATCTTCCTTTTAATCTTTACTTGTTTCTGGCTGTTGTTCAGGAAAGTCACTGTCTGTCCAGGGTGTCTTGTAGTATGTAACATATGTTACCACCCATGACACTAATAATTCAAACCTGGAATAGATGAGATAGAAACGAACTCATGACTCATCAATTTCACGGCATTTGGAGAATGAACAGCTACTTACTCAAATTTGTCGACGGTAACGTGCAAATTTAAGTATTTGGACAGTGGGCGATTCGTCAAACGCTGTACCATACTGATAACAATCTATGGGACTCACAAAATTTAGCTCAATTTGGGCAAAATTCATGTTGGTATACTTAAGAAGAGCAACGATCTTCCTCTTACACGACGAAATTTTTTGCAAACACGATACACACTAGTGTATGGAATACTAATGATATGTAACAAGCAATAAAACATTCTTGTCAAAATCCCAGAATAGTCAGGTTGGGACGACTTCCGGTAGATTACTGAAAGTAGTGTGTGTTAGCCATAATTGGATGTAACTTTTAACTATGGTCTCAAATATCGTCAAGGGACAATCTTCGAGTTCAAGTCCCTTGACGTTTCACCTCTGTCGACTCTATTCTTGCGTTTTTCATAGCATCACGACTATTACTATCCCGCTTGTTAATAAGCCCAAGCCGGAATTCACGGTAAGACGATTAACTGGAGCAGCACAACAAACATCTCGTAAATACCTCTAAAGATGTGTTTATCAGTGGTTTTCCGTTACACAACTGGGGTTTTCAAGTACCTGCGTAGCCGACGTTTACAGAAGCCATAAGACTTATTACACATGCACATATTTGACACTCGTTAATGTGACTTACTTTTCTAGAGTTGCGAAGCCATACCTATGATGCAAATTTCCCATTAATAGCTCAATTCCGGCTAAAGCACAGTGTTTCCTTACTTGGATCTTTTCACGGCCCGGATGCATAATTTTTATATTTGGGCCTCTTATGCCTTAGACATTTGTCAGATCATTTATCTACTGCAACTCATCAGTCCACTACATCTTGTTACATTTCCACGTCTTAAACCAGAATAGGGTAAAAACGTATATACACACGCAACAACCATCAGTTACGTTTGGACGTTCCTTATTTAGCTGTACCTACGCACAGATAAATATGATTACATTTCTTCGATTGTGAAATGATTCCGTGATGTTCAAGGGCTGAATACCACTTTCATTATAAAAAACCAAATTTACTATTGTTTTTGTTGATATTTTTATTTGGCTATATGTCGTACAGCAGACTCCGTTTCATTTGCTTAAGACGCGGATAAGCAAATCATTGAAAGTTCTTTCTGAATGTGTGTAGCTTTTTTGATTTGTTTGACTTCCAAATAAGTTCACTGGTTTGATCGTTTACATTTTCACCAAAAATACGTCGGCGACTTCAACTTCAGCACTGAAAACGAGATTTACAGGAAGCTGACAGGCTTCTGTATTCAGGGTTTTGTATTCTGACAGTTTCATGTCTGATGTAGTGTTCTTGAAACTGAGAAAGTTATTACAAAATTTGTGACGTTCCGATGTACAACGAAATTTATAAATACCATTTTCGACTATCGACCGCAGTGCAGCAGCGGCTGAGATTGATACATACTTGAAATATAATCACTAAGGGAGAAAAAGTGCCCACCTTAGAAGAACATGAGGAGCAAGTAGTGAAATCCAATCATTGTTAAATTTGATTTAAACACGAAACTTGATAGTCAGGTTTTCAAACGAGCGTACGGTTACAGTCAAGTACATCGAATGATGCATGCGACCGGTTACCAATTAAACTAACAGAAAGAGGTTTTTAATAAGTTTGACCAAATAGTTCTACTTGACGTTACCTTGATACAGCAGAGAATCAGAACTTGCAAACATAAATTGCGGGCGACATTTTAACGCCTGCCACATTCCACCTGTTTCGCGGATATAATACGCAGATGTAATTTGGAAGGTGACTAACGTGAAATTTGCGAAAGGATATCTTCTTCTTAGATTGGCTGCTTCTGCTCGTCTGGGCATACTGTGCCATATTCTGTTCATGACTTGAGAACTGAGGAGGAACGATGAGCAGTCCGATCGGATGTCATGAACTGTATCGCAATCTTACTCCTCTGGCTGTTTGGCAGTAGCGTTCAGTGATATGAGATGGGAATAGCTTTACTAATCAATTCTACAAATTCCTCTCTGTGCTTAGGTGGTATTCGTCGGTTTGTTTGTGATCATATACTACATATTAAATGCGAGTGTTCTGGCCACAAGTGTTTTGAGAAACGTCGTATTCGAGGTTATCTGTAGGCTTTCTTACCTTCTCTCAGAGCAGAATTTAACCCGTAAATTCACAATTTTTAAATATCTCCTTAACCCGAAACCACTCCTTCAACCATTTCACATTGCAGTCTGGTCTATGGCTGCGGCTTTTACGAATTTATTGGTGTCTTTACGTGACAACTAATCAAAAGAGAATGATTATACTGCCGACTGTAAGTTTAGGATCAATCCTGTTGCTCGGAACATGGTCAATTAAGCTGTCTACCTGATGTTTTTGATGGGTAAACAGTACTGTACACGGTTTGGGAAGCAGAAGAACATACCGGTTTCAGGTGTGCAAATTCTACACAGACTGGTCAACCTGTTGTGCTTGACATACCGGTTGCTTATTCACAACGAACGCAGTATGTTTGTGCCTTCGTTTCACGTAAACCAACAATGTTGCAAGCGCCAGTTAATATGACGAAAAATGAAGTAATTGACTAGTTTGGTAAGAAAACAGGCGTGACCATATGCCAAAATAAGATGGCTGACAACTTGCAGAAGTTGAATAGGACCTAGTTAGGACGGCTAAACTAGTGGTGTGCTGCTGTTATAGATGACGAAATAAAATGACACAGTTTGGTTTTCTTTTTTAAACGTTTTCTGAAGGTAATTTTTATGCAAGCTTTGCAGTCGTCTGCTCGTTGGGTTGTTGTCTCAAGTGACTGCTATGAGCAGTGGATTTTCGTAATGAATTGCGTGCCACAGTCCCCATGCGCTTATGTGTACACTTGATTGATTCCCCCCCCCCTGTGTGGCGAAAAGTCAGTCAGTCAGGCAATGTCTTTACTTACTGATGAAAATGTCTTTACTGTCTAGTTCGTATGTATATGTAATCGTTCTGTGTTTTAAAGTCCATTAAGCAGAATTTTGCTTCATAGTGCAAAGAACTTTTCACATAAAATTACGCCTGCTTCTCTTCGGTTTGGGCTTTCTGTCACAACATTTTGCCTGTAAGTTCTGATCAGTAACGCTGATCTAACTCAGTTACTGCCTGTTGAATTTATGACATTGTTTCAATGCTCCGGCTGACAGCTTAATACATACACTGCAGACAAGGTGAGATATTCTGTTAGCTGTCCAGCTAATTGCCGTCTGACAGGTTTACGCAATATTCATACACATTTTAAGCAATGATGAGTGGTTTATAAACTCACTGTTTCCCCCGTTAGCTTTAGTTTTGTCTTAGCTGTTTTCCACATTTTAGGATCACCGAGGCACACCAGGAATCATCGATTTAAGGGTTGGTCAGTAGTCCAAACGGAGTTCACGGAATGGGGCGACTTGGACACTGAAGGTCAATTGCGTGGCAGCTTAGATATCATGGTTGTGTGCCACACGATACTTTATATACCCAATATTATTCGGAACCGTTCGAAGTGATAACAATTCAGACTAGACGACTGTTGAACTTCGACTAGGTGCTCGAGTGTTCGTCGAACTCGGCTGCCAGATCCAAGTTTGGCCACCGTATGAGTTCATATCGACAGTGATGAGGTTGGCGTGAAAGTTTGAGCGACAACGTCAGAAAGATTTGATGACCTGCAAAAAAGAAGATGAGTATCACTTGAAGTATGATTGGCTAGTTGTGGCTGCTGCTTGAACTTTGACCGGATCGGTCACTCATTTGCTTGCCATCTGTCCTGTACTAGGATATTTACCACAAATCCTCAACTATCTACCTAAGTTGTTCTGTCCTTCGTTTGTAAGTTGACATTTGGTCACGGCTTCCGTCGTCTTCAATTGGATAACTTTTTATCTCATTTTCTCATAAATGTCGTTTAATTTTTGCTTCTGTTTGTTAGAACGATACAGAACAACAAGCTTGAAGATCCTATTACACGTTCGATGTCTGCTAACTTTTTTAATCACAGAAATCTAGTTTGGCGCTTCTCGTGGAAAATCGTTAGAAGACATGTGCAGCGCCTCCTATTGGCTAATACGATGTGTTGTGTGGATAAGGTTTAGTCAAAGTGCTGCTTCTAACGGTCTTCACATCTGATGTTTCGTAGATCGTGTAAGTAATTTTTGAATTACTCTTTCGGTTGTGATAAGGTCAACGGTAGAGTTGCGATTGACTGACTCGGAAACTAAGCCCTAACAATTGTAGACTTCTTGCGACTATTTCTGGTGCACATTTCTGATGACTGAGCAGTTCATTTTAGAGGTCGTTTTGTGATTTTTTGTGTTATTTTTCAAGGTAGACGTTGTCTTATTAAAACTTGCTTGTATTTAATGCAAAGGAATAGTGGATACTTGAACCGCGGGGTAGTGCAGTGTATTGACACTTTTCAAAGGAAACTTGCGATTCAGTTCCTTTTGTTGCGGCTTGGGTGGCAGCAACAGAATCAGAGGATTAAGTTCGTAACATATTTACTCTCAACCAAATGAGGCCTCCAACAGCAAGTATTGCTTAAAGTAGGTTAATGAGTCTAACAAATTAGACTGCTGCCGTCCCTTGTCCTGGTTACTCATCTTCTACCTTTTAAAGTATAAAATGACTTATTTATATTTCTCACCTGTGAGCGTTTGATGAGTACAGAAATGCCTTCAATACATCGTCACCACAGATAGAGTTTTGTTGGCAGTTGCGTATGATTTGTAGCTTTTGCACGATTGCTTTACGGTTACTTTTGTTGTGGGTCATCACATTGACGTACTCTGCGATTGTTCGTTGATGTGGTAGTTCAGTATGAAATATGGAGGTGAACATGCTTCCATAAAGTTATGTATACACACTGGTTTCACCGGGCATTTACTGTGGTTTATTTCACACATAACTTCACAGTACACCTCCGGCCAGGGTGAAAAGCGTTGATCTTGAACATAATGTGAGATTGAGCAAAGCTGATGCCCCGTTTTACACATTGTGACGCTTCTGCGGCCTCTCCAAAAGTTTTTGATATATAGTAATTTTGTACATCTAAGATAGCCTAGAAAACCAGACAGCTGAGTTATCAGTGTTTCTGACTGAAATATCATTTCTTATGCCAAGGGGCCTTCCTTCTGTGTTTCTGGCGGTCGATAAACCCAAATGGGTTCAACGTCATCCACTTTCAGAATATTAGTGTTATAAGAAGTCTCAAACGTGTAGAAATAATGAGTGCATTACAAATGTCTGCAGTAGTATCGAGTTATTCTGTGTTTCATTTTAGAGCCTTCACTAAAGAGAGACTACCACTTAGACTTTCATTATTCCAAGTGACGTAAAAAACTACTGAAGAATCAACGTAAGTCATGGAAGACCAAAATATAAGTAGTGTGATTTCCAATTATTTGCTCATCGATTAGACCCTATAGACACATTCATTTCTATTCTGATCACTCAGCCCATCACACACGTACATAGTGTTGTTTGTTGCGATTTGACACGCTTTTTGGGAGAGACGATAAAAAAATTGTAAACTCATATAAACTTGCCAGGTGAACACTGAGAAAAACCGACGTGTGCGTAGTCAGTAGTGCATAAATGATTTTACCCATTGAAAGATATTTTTACAGTAATGCAAACAACTTGTACCTTTTATTTTATGTTGGTCACCCCGTGTTTTCAAAATTTATGGGATTGCTTTTCCAATCTTGGATCTATCCCAGCAAAATCAAGTGGATGAAGCCCATAGCCGGTGTACTGAGTTTTTCCGGAATGTTTTCAGTTAGTTTACTGCACAGCATCTCGTGTATTATTCAAGAAATCAATTTTCCTTCCTATGAACTGCTGGGATGACAGGAAGGTACTTTGTTGTACAGTGTAATCCACGTTGTCACGGAAAGTTAGCGCACTGCTGACGACAGAGAACCGAAACGTTGACATCTCTGAGGTAACTATGAAAACACTCACTGAAACCGTGCTTTTGTTTTAGAGTTCAGTAGTAGATGGTTTTAAAACCAGTAAGTTGCGTTTTCACTTTCAACAAGAGAAAATTGTAAACCGGCACGTAGATTCTGTTCAAAGCACTTTTTATTTTCATCCAAACAACAATGACCTCTCTGTATTTACAGTCTATATTGGAAGAAAACATCAGTGTTCTTACTTAAAAATTTCGAAACTTAATGTCATTTCGCCGATTTTAATTGCGCTGATGTCATCTAGATTAGTTGTGAGCAAGGTGGTCGTTATCGAACAAACCGGAAGTTCTGGTAACTTTAATGACCGGTGGATAAAGCATTAATAAGACCATGATCTGAACGAATCGCCGTGCGTTTATCAAGCGCAGTCTTAGTTCGGTTCTTGCATCTTTCCTCGATGATTTGTAACGTTATTGAAGTTAAGCAATTTGGTTTACAGTGAGTTTCTGCCATAGATTACTTATATAGCTGAAAGAAATATAGCCACAACAGTCTTTTTCTTTCCTGCTCGAAGGTGTAATATAATTGGTTAATAGTGCAACATCGCAGACAGAAGCGTGACCACATAATCTAATTATAAATTACCTGAACCCCAGTTGAACAAGAATTAATATACCATACCATATAGTTTGAGATAGCTGGTTAGATCGTACCCTTGATAATTATACTAATGCGGGTGGGATTGTCCCGTGGTATGTGTAAATAAATAAAACGAGGGTATAACAACTCGTCAGGTGTTATGATGTGGATACACACCTCTAGCTTTGCTTAGACGCTGCTTAGATAAATCTCCAATACTATCGCCCATTCTCAAATTTTATCAAGCGGATGCTTTAATGTTCCTCGTCCTGGTGAGATAAAGAACTTTTATTTGCGAACCAGTAGAAAAATTAAAAAAGCTAATAAAAGAAACATAATGTTCACAAAAAAACTGTAGTCTACCCTACTTCCATGTTTCTAGATATCATGAAATATGACCACCTCGTTACCAGCTCCTCGTAATATACACTTAACTAGGAAAATGAAAAACATGTTGTAATTCGTTCCAGGATTCATCCATAAAACTTTTAGGGATTTTTAATTCACGCCTAGCCTAAACTGACCTGATATTTTTCGTCAGTAGGTACACATTCGTCCGATCTATTTTAAATTTGGTATTCGAGCAGACCTCCGAAGTTCGAGGACTGCCAAAGTAGATGACTCAAAGGAATGTCCCTTTTTATCCAACGACACAAAAGGTGACAACACCGTGATGTTAGGCAACGGAATATCTATCAGGATAAAAAGATACAGTTTTATTATATCTCCACTTAGAATAAGTTAACTTTTCCAGTTTCCACGTTGGTTGCGACAAACACGCTGTCCCTGTATCATCCTTCGTGAAATGCTCAACTAATTTAGTCAAAAACGTTCTACCGTTTGAAATTTAAACACTTAAAATTACTTCTGGATGGCCCAAAAATCACGGACCATAATTCCAACTTGCTAGATTTCGTCGTGTAGATCGGAATAATCAGTATCAACTCGACGGATCAACCGTTGTTTTCATTTGAAGAAGAGCTGAACAGTGATAAACATATCAGTCTCTCGTTAGCGAGGTCGAGCCCAAGTAAATCTCGTAAATTTGCTGACAAGGGGTTATACTTTTTAATGCCAAGTCGGACTACAATTGGTTAGGGAACACTGTTGACAGAAACCTCCTGTTCACTGTAAATGTACTATTTTTATTGACACTCACCGGAACATTTTCATAATATCCAACCTGCTGATAAGTTCGAGTCAATTCTTCTAAAGTTTACCCGTCAACCTTCAACTCTACGTCATTTCAATTTTTGAAAATACTGAATCTTAACGCTCCAAAAATTCCCCATGAAGTTTACTTCCGAAACTTACATTTAGTGAAGGCAATAAGTGATCTGTAGCCCTCAGTTTGATAGACATGTTAACGAGCCACATCCGGCATGAAATTAGATTTGTTATGGGTCTAAAACTATTGTGGTCAATTTCGGGGCTTTTCATTTACGTGGAATAATTTTGCATGATGGATTTGATTTGTTGTATCGGATATATTGTTAGCGGTAGTTTTAATTTGTTGCAAACCTTCCTTTCACTTTAAACTAAACCTATTCTTAACGCACATTACTCTCTTCTATTTATGATATGGTTATTCGGTTCACATCAACCGCTTACTCTGAAGCTGTCAGTTATTAGTGGTACTTTGCTTTGCGTCGAAATACTAGGGACACGAACTGTTAAAAATTTAATTCATTGTGCTGGTTAGCTTTGAAAACTTAAAGTTGTACTTCTCAGTCTTGTTTGCTGTTCTTACGAACGACAAGTCTGCATCCTAATTTCAGTGCCAAAACTTTCGCCTCAAACCTGAGTGATATTTCTGAATAGTGCCGACAGAGGTTAAAACTGCCTTCCAGGTGCAACAACCTTCCAGTGATTGCAATCAAGGTCACACTCCGTTCTATCTAATACAATCACCAGTGGGACATATCGACACCACAGTTTTAATAAAAATACCCGTTCCCTAGAAAAAATTGACAAAATAGCTTCTGTTTTGCGACAACGAAATCACGTTGCGTACTTACCGGTATCTCAGGCTTTTTTAAATACATACTGACACATATTGTAGCGACAGGGCGTCCAATAAAGCACAATATTTATTGTCCAAATCGCCAGTCACATGCAACGCGCGCTCTCTCGTTTATGAGTCGTAATTCCAACCCGCAGCACCCCCCGGTTTCCGTTCACACGTCATGTGCACTTCTAACCGGTTTACGTGTGTGACCGGTGCCTTCTATCGGAGGGTTTTCCGCTAGCCATTCCTCGTCTGTTTGTCCGATTTCGTTGCGCGATGGCTCGTCCGGCTGCTGGTGCTGTCCGCCATCCACCCAGCGTTGGCTTTGACCGTATCCCAACATCGTGTCGAGATGTTCCTCTAAATGTTGGAAAAACCACGCCTCCGATCTGGCCGTCTGTCGTATTTCGCCTGCCCTGCCTTGCCCGTTGGTCCGATCCAGTCGATCGATGACTCACCCGGTCGCGCACGTTGTCCTTGATCCGATCGCGGCAGGTTTTCGAACGTACCTCCCCCACGTTGAGGTATTCGGCAGAGCGTTCGAA
This sequence comes from Paragonimus westermani, assembly GCA_008508345.1. Lineage (NCBI taxonomy): Eukaryota > Metazoa > Platyhelminthes > Trematoda > Plagiorchiida > Troglotrematidae > Paragonimus > Paragonimus westermani. The sequence goes on along the minus strand of QNGE01001360.1, from coordinate 94,816 downwards.
AACTTGCACCTCCGACCTGACAATCCACCACAATATGTTTCTGGAAATTTTTAAATGCTCCGTAAAAATGACGTCAATGAAAAACGAGCTGAGAGGAAGTTGCCGGAGTGGTGTCTAATGGAATTCACGATTACGGCATACCTTCCCTGTTGGCAAGGCAGACTGCCTAATTGTACACAAGCCTCCGACCTCTGACTCGAGCTGCCTGTTTTCGTTCGCTAAGAAATTAGCGCATTCTCTAAAACCAAACCCATTCGCCAAATATTCAGTCGTCTCTCTAGGAAGCGACATCAGCAAAACTATGCTACTGCATACCTATGAACTTTATCGTTTCATGTTTCACATGAATGATACAAAACAGAATACACATAAGTAATGAGAACCTGGACATATGTCATTTGAAACAGTATTGTTCTATTAATGCAAAATATTCTGAAACTCATATTGTAGCTACCATCCCTATTGAGAAAACCAGATATTTCAAAAGCTTACCATTATACTGTGTGATTATTTATGGTTCATCTGCATGATCAATAATCTTCTAATGTTGTACTGTCGTCAGTTTGCACACTACGTCGTTCTTGCTGAGTAAGATACGCTTGTTACAGGACAGGGCGCTTACCTGTGTGAAACGGAACATAAGCAATTTCAATCACAACACTCCTGAGGAAGGCCACCCGAGGTGGTTGAAACGTAGATTATTACAACTTACTCGTAACGTTGTGTTATTCTCAATCTGTTTATCAATAACATGTTAAACACGACGCCCAAAGTGTTCAACTTCATTTGTACTAAATTTGGTGCGGATACCTGGGAACATAAGCAATTTTCGTTTACAGGTTTACAAAACCCAGATCACCGAAGATTGTCCCCAGTGTTTTTACGCAGTGCATTAATTACTCATTTTGGCTTCAAGCTGATTGAGGATTCTTGAGTCGTATATTACAGTGGTTGTTATGATGCCAAGATCAACACGCATGTTGGATGATAACTGGGATATCCACAAGCTATTTTATTTTGATGCTCAATTCATCCTACACATTCTTTTCTTTCAATGTTTTAGGCTAACGAAGTTTTGTCTTTTCGAACGCACATTATCGATGACATTCTGTTTTTCAAATCTTCAGCTGACTTACGCACGTTTTTTCAAATGTGTCTAATATGATTTGAACATTCGGAACAGATAGTTTGCTTCAGAATTATGAGAGAACACAAATTACAAGAGGTAGTTGCTGCACACATTGTTCAACACTCCCTTACTATCTTGTTCACGAATTGTTTGCGATTTCCATCCCAAACTCAGTGACGTCTGTGTACAAGTGCAGGCAGTAACAGAACTAACACATAACACCGGTGAATTTTGATCAATAAACACAAGATACGTATATCGACATGTTTCATAAACATGAATGGTTCCAATACGACTTAGGAATTTACATGATCGGTCATTCTTTTAGAATGAGATTTTGAGCACTCAGCATGGAAAGGTTACAAGCACTTGTTACTAGATATGTGAAACCGATATGTTCATTCGCACTCCGATCAAATCAGCAAACGTCAAGGATGGAGAGTGAAATTATGCAATTTGACTGTGAATGTATCAGACGGGTCGATAACGCGTACGTTGGTCCAGAACTGATAACATGCTACTGACTACGTTCAGGTGGGCGATCCAGTTACATTTTCATTCTCCAACAACGGGGACTTCTGAACCTTTTCTGAAAAAGTTCCTCTAGTTCAGATTCCAAGCACTTTGCAGTTTTATCTAAGTTATATTCTCTGCAGTTACATATAAATTGGTAAATACTCTATAAAGTCGCACCGGTAGGCTAATTTTTTGTATGAGTATATTGGTATTGTTCATTCAGCGGAAGTGCAGTGAGTTTAGCTGCCAGAAATGCTAGTTCAAACAAATGTATTAAAAGGCTGGCTGGAAAGTCTTTCTAATGCAAACATTACAAATAAATGTGTATGATGTTCAACTTGAAAATAAACCAAATCCACGATTTCCCATGAGAAATGTGTTAATCTTTTTTTGTTTTATACATGACGTCTTTAAAGTTGGAAGACATTTTTTGAGCGCTTCAACTGGTGATTTTCTTCTGCAGTGTTTGTTCTCATCCTCCGCATGAGTTAATATTAATACGTAAGGTGAGCGTGATTCGGCCTATTTTTGCCTGTGTGCAGTCATTCTTATTCTCACACGAACGACGTATCCACTACTGGGGGTTCATATTTATGTGGTGCAAAACCTCCAAATTTAGTTATTTCCCCGAATACATGGATATCCGGTGGGCAGTCCTTTTGACAAATTTCCAGCGCCCTATGAGTACGTTTAGAATCAACAAGCATGTGCTTGCTTCAGAGTCGTACACTTGACCTTAAGTTCAAGGTGGTCAAACGTTGCAATATGTTCAGTAGGTGTTTGGGTTAGTGAACGATCTAAAGAGCATGTTGCTCTTACCCACTCCCTAATGTGAGAAAATGATAAAATGTGTCCTGTAGAAGTTTCCACGTCTAATCCATCTATCTAATGGCAGGACTGACTAGAAACCTGAAGGCCAGCGGTTTCACCACTTAGCAGAACGACTTTCCATTCCCACGGACAAAACAACTAGCCCTATTTACGAAGAAGCATTACTGTGAGTTTCCGACTTGTTGGGATTCATCAGTAGTATATACTTTTATCTTTAACGGGGTTTTAAATACGAACACAAATTTTTCAAGTAACCTTGAAGAGTAGGGCGCCACTGGCCTCATATTGAGCACGGAGGAACTCTCTTGACTCTATTCTCACAACAAACTGTAGTCGTTGAAGCATTCTGAGGAGACAACATGAGGTTTATCGAGTTGCCTGTCCATACGGTCAAGAAATTTGGGCATTATTAACTACCAAAGTTAGTTGTGCATGCACACGAAACTCGGCAGCATACCTCCAGAATTCTCTAGAACAATCGTTGTAATGATTAACTCAACAAAACGGCCAAATTGCAAGTACGGAGGTTGGCAAGCAAAGGCACTACCAATGAACCCTGATAGGAACAGAAACCAAGTATCCTGCACTTTTTAAACTGGCTGGCTGGAAAGTTGTCGAAGTTACAAAGGGCGTAGACAGCTGTATACCTTTGAGTTTGGGCTAACCCGTATTATCCGCTACTAATCAGAAGTACTGTTTGTCTCTGACAACCACCAGACGAATATAACTCAATATGATTTTTTCGTTTAACTTTCAAGTATAACCAAACGTTTAGTGCAGCGTGGAATTGTCGAATGCGGACCAGGAGTTCTACAGAGCGGAGTCCTTCGTTTGGAAGTACGATGCTTGAACTTTAGACATGTCGGCAACACAACATATACACATATGTATATTCACTTGGGATTTATGTGAGTAGTTTAATTTTCAAGTTGAATTTCAGTCACATTTGATCGCAGTGTTCGTATTCAGATAGACCTTCCGGCCAGCCTCTTTCGAAAAGAAGCACTAGACCGTCTTAGGGTGGAACTTCGAAAATGGTCAGTGGTAACATTATTCACCCAGACTAATGGTGTATCGTAGTTCATCGTGTATTGGGTTCATCAGGTGTGTAAATATAGAGACGAACAGGGAAAAGACAATTATGCGTTTCAACCCACTGACTTGTAATTGCTGAACTATTTTGATCGCTACACACTGTTTTTGGGGGTTCAATGTCTGGTGTAGTGTTGACTCACTTACTCTAAACAGAAATATTCAAATTGATTCAATTCAGAAGAGTGATATTGTAGGTGTGGTACATCTTCCGACTTCGATTTTATTTTACTGTGTCAAACGAAGTCTCAACGTCTGTCAACGTTGGTACATAACACATACTGACCTTGTTTATACTTCACAATTTTTATTTATATGATTTAATAATTTTCTATCCGTTTTTATTTCTGACGCCAGCAGTATTTCACGTCAGTTTCCAGCATGGTGTGCAGCCATCGGGACGTTCATTTGAAAGCAACACACCGTTGTTCTAAATTAGCAACTAGATGTTTGAGAATAAAAGTTATTATTTGAAATAACCCGATAGGAAATAAACTTTTCGATTTCACTGTTTTAAATTAATGCAACTTTCAGCCGTGACCAAAGCAAAATACTGACAACAAAGGGCGAGCTTTAGGCGATGCTATGATGAAATGCGTTGGTCCGAAACGTTATAATCAATCTCATATAAGCTATGAAAACAAAATCATCCTCCGCTTATTTATGTAGAAAGGAATTTTGTGAAATTGCAACAAGTTGAAGGGATAATGTGTTACATAGTCTGCAATTTGAATTACCTTCTGGGTCCGTATTCAACTTTCATGCGATTTTTGGGCGTATATGTTAGCGTAATTTTTGTGCATTTACTAGCTTAACAGGCATGCACGATAAGGAGTAGAGTTTGTGTCTTGTTTACTCTTTTCGGCTGTGTTGGTTCCAACAAGTAAATGGTAGTAGTATGTTAAGCAGTAGTACTTAGCTGCAGAATGTGATAATAATCCAACTGTATGAAGTAAGAACCATGATCGTGTAATGAGATTCCGTGAGATTCTTTCCACTTTTAGGTCGTATCGGGTTCACCTGAACGGTGCACTGCTGACTCAGATATATGCGGACCGTCGGTGATGTTAAACAGAGTTCTTCTGCAGTTCCCATTTGAGCGATCTTTCTGAAAAAGGGAAACACATTAGGCAGCAACGACCGAAAGTTCACTCAAGTTTGTTTACGACATACAAACCCAAAAACCAGGTTTCTTCCCCACAATAATTTATAGTGATGATTAACTCAGATTAGAAACAATAACCGCTGGAGAAGCGTAACGACCGTCCATTTCTTAACTCTAAAATCGATTACCGACCATTGGTATCATCTACTGGATTTAAAAAGTTTTTCAGTAGTTGGTTAACTGATATGATTTTGTAACATCTAATCTCACAGTGTACGAGACAGGGTGTCGAATCTGAACCAAGTGATTCCGTTGTCTCGATTACGTTAAATGCTAGAGTTTGCTCACCAAAACAAGCCGGTACAAATGACTACAAGTAACTCATGCATTTGAGCTACACTTACACATTTAAAAGTTGTGCACTTTGGTTAGCTCAATAAGGCAAACGAAAGCTTTAATAAGCTACTTCGTGTAACGCAATATATGCATAACAATCTGAGGGACACTACAGATTATCTTTTTAATTACACCATGATGCAATCTCAATGCATTTTGTTATTGTTGTTTGTTTGAATCACTGCTAGATAAAAAAGTGTGAATTAAAAAAGATGGATTTGTATCGTCACGCCGCCACTTTGTTCACCCCAGTCAGTTACACATAGTATAGCCCTTATGGGAACTTAAAGCAATAGAAAACGCGGGGAGTTCGATTGAAACATCAGTGCACATGTGCACGCGTGATCATTACCTAAGTAAATTCATTTCTATTGCCAGCCCCTTTGCACGTTTAATTTGAGGCAAGTATGAACACATGGACATTTTATTGAAAGACTGTAAACCCAGTTCACTCTCCAACATTCACATGTTAAACAAAGCTACATGACTGGAAACCTGAACGATGACTAGCAGATGTTGGGTGGTGGGATATTTGGACATTCATGTGCCAACTAGCCTCTTCATTTGAGTGTGGGCTCTGGAACAAGCCCACTGAGATGAGCACCGGAAGGTGTCACAATCGATGGGAATAGTAACAGTTTTAACTGTGATTTTATTGCGAATGAAACTCGTCTCTCCATTTTAATTTTAAAGCCGTTGTAAGCTATCAATTTTGCAGACAAATAAAACCCACGAAGCAGATATCCAGAACGTAAGACGTAATAAGACCACCGCAAATCAGTTCAACTGTTTAGAGAATAGGAAGTAGTGAATCAAAGTTTCAGACCAATTTTGTGAAAAAAATTTGGACAAACGCAAAAAAAATTTTGTTTGGCATTCTTTCTTCATTCACTAGGCTTCATCAAACGATCGCAGGGCAGTGTGACTCCCAAGAGGATAAAAAATAGTCAGCAGCAACTTGCAAACCAAAATCAGTACACCAGGTTGTGGAAATTGATCTTCATTCAACAGTCGAACCCAAACAGTTCGACAGGCACGATACTACCATGGAAATATCCAGTTCAATGCTGGCGAAGCTCCGCGGTCTTTCACATCAACGCCGGACAAACTGAAAAGGGATAACGGAACTTATAGTTCTATTGAGCGAAATGCTTGTAGTGTATATTCTAAGCCCTCTGAAGAACAGGGAACACCACAATATGGTTTTCCTATGAAGCGGCGGCTTGCGCGGGTGGGTAACTTTAAAAACTGTTTTCTATCTCGACCAGTTGTTTACAGATTGCACCAAAACCCTCTGATTGGAGCTAGGATTCTACTGGCTTAATATCAAACTTCGCACAGAGGTAATGCCTAAGAGCCGGAATAATGCAGTTAAAGAGAATGGCAAGTTCACGTTGGAACTGTGCTGATATTTCAACTGTAAACTGACCTGGGTTATCGTTTCTGTTTGGCAACGTAATACAAGCGATATCTGTGGACGCGACAGTAATTTTACTCCTCACAAACCTGAAAGAAAACGCGTGGCTAAGCACTATGTGCGGAAGTTAGTGCACACGTCATCTATGGAAGTTTTAAGACACACTTACGACCCAGTTCTGATGCAACAAAATTGCAACTAAATTCACTCTCTATCGTATCTGTTGACGAACCACCAGCTTTAACCTACTTTACTGTGTACTGCACCTTTGCTGAGAATATGCTGGTAACGTTGATTTGACACGATCCAAAACAAACATTGCACTATCAGTAGTCGACTGTTGATCAATCGGTTTTACCGCTTTAAACAAATGGGTGCACTTCAGATTTTTATTTGGGTCAGTGCGTAGATAGGCGTCCATGTCAACCTCACCAAAGAAGACGGTATCATTGAATTAAATATGCTCAATCTCATTATCCGGGCTATTTGTTGATTTCATCCGGTAACGTACGACATTTACGAGAAGATTTTAGATATTATCACAGGAAAGTCGAGAAAGCCAATGGCTGCTCATGTAAGTGGTCAGACTTCCGTACTGCCTACAACGGTACACGATCGATTAAGAACAGGATGACTACCATAAATTGCAGAACGTATGCCTACCGGGTTTGATGCATTCATCCGTCTTGTTTGGAATAGAGCATAAGTTAATCTGTAGAACGCCATAAACGTTTATCTGAAAAAAACAAGTTCACTTTGGAGATCACCTACACATGTTCGTAGTTTTCGCAGTCAGATAGACTAACCAGCCAGTCTCTATGGGAAAAAAGCAGTGATTTGAGATTCGCGCTTGCCAGAGCTCAGCAGTAGTACACATCTTTGTCACAGCACTACTGACGAGCGACGGCACGAAGGCAACTGGGGCCTAATGTTCACTTTGGATGAAGGTTGACTGGACAGTCGCTTTGGGTGTGAATACACCGATGAATTATGGATCAAGTTCAGCTTGAATTTAAGTCTCCCATGTTCACCACTTAAAATACAGGTTTCAAGAGTACTGTAAAATCGAACAAAAAACACTTGTGTTTTGTGTTTGGAAAATCTGGACGAAAATTAGCACTGCATGGGTGTTCGATAATTTTTATCTATTACGGTTTTATCAACAGGGCTGACTTAAAACAAACGTCGGATCAACCAAGTTTTGACTTTCTCAATTAATCATGTGCTTGGGCAAATAAGGTTAAAAAGCAGAATAAAAGCTGAAGTATAAGTTGGTGAATACCTTTTATAAAATGTCGGGAGCATACACTGTTCCCAAAATTGGAAGAATGCTGACAGAATATCTAGGCGCATAGCTACGAATGTTGGCCACTGGTAGGTTGCGATTCAACCGTTATCTTATGAGCCAAATACATTTGCTGACCAACACGAATTACTAGCTGTAGAAACAGTTAAAATTGCTTGCTTTGCCAGCACAAAGCAATAACGTGAAGTTAAACATCTTGCGTACGAATTAGTCACGAGCATTGTCTTAGGAAGGGCACATTTTTAAGAGAAAAATCAGGGTGATACCTAAGGTGTCGGCAGTTTTTTCATTAAGACCTACACGCGCTGTTTAACATTTGGTTTGATTTGTCATGGACTGACATACTCGCGAACATTTCTTCCAAGTTTTATTAAAGTGATTTAATTGTTGAGATCTGCTCAGTTAGCTAACAGTGTTCAGCTGTTGTATATAAGTGATTCATGCCTTGCTTTTAAATCTCGTTCATATTGAGTAGAATCGCCTTGTAACAAAATACGAAAGTGGTACACACCGGCCTGTCTTCCACTCTGTTTGCCTAACTACTTGACTATACTAAACGGACTTCTCACCTAATATATTAATGCACTTGTATTAATAGGATCTTTAACGACCGTTGCTCTTGAATTTTGGTACTTTAGAGTATTGTGCTGTTTAAGCTGCGCACACATCAATACCCACATTCAGTCCGTATTCGTGAATGTGATAATTTGCTTGGCCTCTTCAACTTTTGTGTCTTAGTCGTTTACTTCTCTCATCATCTGAGGCCTAATGAGAAACACCTTCATCCAGTTAAACTAGTTAATAACTCATATTAGTTCACTACACATTTGTTGTAGGTGAAATTCTCCCACGTGTTCGTCATATTCTGTTCTGGCTTGCAGATTGCACAAGATTTGTACAGTTATAGTATATCACTTGAACATAGTACAATCCCTTGTTTACCTAGCCATTCAAATTAACGGAGCGGAGGTTTCTGGTTTCTGAGCGACACCTAACACCTTTTAAGAGAAGTGGTTGACAAAGATGAGAAAAAGGAAAAGGAACCCATCAGTAAAATCATTGACAATTAATTTTGGATGGGTTTGCCTGAAGGAGCAGTGCGCGGAAGTTGGTTGCTATAGCGATTGTTAAGTTGCTCTCAGTTGATTTAGTCTGCATGAGTGATGTATATTCGTGGGAACTAAGACCACAGCGGTTGATACAAGGTGAATACTTTGCCGCCAAATGCGTTATATTTGAGCTCACTTTGGCACATTCTCTTTAGATTAGCCACCATTGGTTCGAAAGCGTTGGAGAACGCCTGTCATCCTGATTAATTTTTTGGGCACTAATTGATCAGTAACTCTTCGCTAAACCTTTGGGTGTAATCGAATGGATTCGCGCACACGCTCTGACGTAACACACAAGGTACCCACGCACACAAATGTGGCAACATTAGCGCCCATCTTTAATGCGGATTGGACTTAGTTTTGCCAACAGCTTTAGGGAGGGGGTGGAACAGTGGGGGCAATGTTCTTGAAAGTGTGAGACTATTGTGGTATAACGGCGGTGTGTTGGGTTTTGCATGAATACAAAAGTAATGTTCGTAACCTATGGAACATTTTGGGCATGTTATCTGTTTTTCCCTCTTACGCGTTCTGTTCCCCTTTCTTATTTCAAATACTTTCGTACAGCACCTGTCTTTACTAGCAGACGCTACTAAGATGGTCACGAACGATGTGGGCGGGAACTTTGGAGTCAAATTGAACTGAACCTTTACCAACTTCTAGGCTACATACTGGGGGTGACCAAACGTGCTGAAGTGGTTTCCAAAGTTTCAAGAGAGTAATCAATAAGCTCTATTAAATATCTACTTAACCGATCTGATAGGGACTGATTCTGGCTTAAAAATTTTGCCAAATGTGGTGTAGAGTGTTTGATGTGAAAAAGCAGTGTTATTTAACGCTTTCTACTTACATAGAATGAAATCATCGCTAAAGAATAGATGAAATGATCCTGCGCATTAGTTCGCAAATGAACACACAAACCGCGGTTTAAATACGACGGTATTAATGGAGGTGGATAGAAATGCGAAACATTTAAAAGTAGGCTAATATAACTTGTTTAACTTAACTGATGTATATTATGTTTCAAATTGGGTTCACTAGTTTCAGGTATGTGTTACAAATAAAAGGTTGATCGCAAAGGTTATTCGACGAAACCGTAAACTAATCTTTACATTGTCTTGTCACCATTGGCTTTGTGTGAAAAAGTTCCAAGTTATGCTTCATGGTACAAAAATATAGCCTAGCATTGAATCAGTTGATGAAATCAGAGAACTGAGAGCACTTTTCTCACTGTTAAAAATCTCAGCAAACCCATTCGGAATGAAAATGATATTATACACCATGAATCAGATGCCAGCGTCCAAACGATGTAAATGTTTCAGAAGGCGCAAGAAAGCGTTACTTGTACAGAGTAGCATAGTAGCAGTAAAGTATACCAGATGAAGCTTGATTCCTTATCGGAATCTCATAAAAATTTCAAGAGAGACATATTTGACTCCACTATCTTCTACTTTCTTCTGCAAGATAATGGCTTATTACAGCAGGTGAAAGTGTAATCAATGTCAATAATATGAACTTTTGAGTGAAAACACTATGCAATTCAACGTGAAAGAACCATTTTAAAGTTCGAATGAAAGTAGCAGTACTGGTATCTTACTGCGTTCAAACCGGATAGCCGTGATTCACTTATTGGCTGATCACTGAGGACTTGGTATTGAGAATATGCAAGATCTCAACGTCGTGCACTAGCTGCAGTTCGTTACACATTTGGTTGTGCTAATGGGTCATTGTTCGTTTGGGTACCACGTCTGTTTTCACCGAATGTTTGTCTATTTGCACGATACGGGTAAAGAGATCTGCTCCTCAAAATTACCGTTTTTAAAGTTTTGTTGATAGAATCGTTTTGTAACCCTATACATGCATCAACTTCTCTGTAATATCGAAGTATATTGAAGTATGAGTATTCAAGTTTAGAAATATTAACTGACGTCCTAGAAGAAAACGAAAAGAACGAAAAGAAGGAAGCATTTTGTCAGACTTCCCAGACCTTTGTGGATGAAAAATACTGGTTGGAACAAGTTTGACATTTCTCGCAATTGATTGCCGTTTTGTATTACCAACTTGCACAATATTTGTCCACGGTGAGAATTTGTAATGTTTTGATGATTAAGATGGGCTTCTTTCAAGTTTTATTTTTGTTGGCCAGAACTGCGTCATTATCGTGGAAATTTGCCAATTTTGTTACTGCAAATGTGACCAACGTTCGGTTGGATGGCATCAAACTCCGGACTCAGAAGTGTGCATGGATCATCATCATCATCATCATCATCATCATCATCAAAACAGCCATGAGCCTGACCAAAAGGTACTGTGGCTCGGGCCGCCACTCACCTCAACAATGACCTGGAATATCCTAGAGGGAAAGAGTACTACGAAGGACAAAAAAGATTGAAAAAGACTAAATGGAAGAACTAGAAATGGTATGGATACAGGTACGCCATTAACTGCGACGCACCGCCATCTCGGATAGCGTATCTAACCAGCGGTTTGAGTGGTCACGAGGACCCCATCCAGGCAGGCGATGCCTGCCCACTTTGCTCAATGGAGCAGTCAAAGTCTTCATATTTCCTGACCACGTTGTTGCTTGACCACCACGCGGTTTAACCCAATCGCTAGTGCCCTCAGTATATAATGCCCGGTACGGTAAACGCTCAGCTGGCATACGGAGAACGTGACCCA
>QNGE01001360.1:0-80509 GCA_008508345.1 Paragonimus westermani | reverse complement strand
CTACGCGGTCAGCAGTGCGACATACAATCCTTTAATTGCAACTGTTTTTCGTCTGACTGCTCCCCTTTGGCCTGTCTGACAAGGATGCACCTGGAAGGACCGGAGTCCTAGTCAGCATAGCCCGCCGGATCAAAACAGTACACAAGCCCGACCACCACGTCATGGTAGCAGTATAGGTCGGGGTGTGCATGCATACTCAACTTTAGTCTGCGATTTGGAACTGGTGTTACTTATCTATTGGGTAGAATGCGATCCATGATTTTTCATAGGTTACTGATTCAAAATGTAGTGAACCGTTTCCTTGGCACTTTTGTTTTAATTAGTTTTGCGCTTTGGAATGATGATGCTTTGCTACATCACACCAAAAGCATACAATAGATGTTTCCAGGTCAGCCAGTTTGCTGAAGCCGAATACTCACCATAAGAGTAAATTCACATCGGCGTATCATGTGCATTTTCGTTACGCCAAGTAATGAGTTTTATGGCAATTTGTTTTCTTATCATTGTTTTACGCAGCTGAGTATAGACGGTGTGTAACAGCGTAGACTTTGCAAGGACAAAGTAATTTGAAATATTCAGTTACATTGATTCGGTTTGACACATAAATTGAGCAACAAGCCGTGCGTGTCTATATCATTTTGATGAGCCATAATCGGCCACATATTACATACACAAATGAGTAGCATATAAGTAGATTGGTACAGAAAACGCACATGAACACAAGTTAGAATTCGCGTGGTAAAAATCAGCCAAAAACTATTCCCAACTTTTCTGAAGGCTAGATTTAAATATCACGCTGCAGTATGGATCAGTCACTGTCTGCATAACGAGTACTCATCTGGATATGTCATGAACTTTGCTAAAATTTCAATAACAGCTGGATAATTTTTGTTCCGATAGCTCAAATTATTTTTCGAATATTTAGCAGAATTTATACGGTAAGAATGCAAATGTGGGTGGACACAACTAGGCACGTAGGTTACAGAATCGAGCTATTCAAATGTTTTTTCGTGAAAAATACTGAAGGTGATTTCAGACTGACAACCAACAACCCGATGTAAATCTTCTGCTTCCGGCACATCGAATATGCAGATTCATGCGGCCTAACTTCTCATGGGAATACTCGGGAGAAAGTTTATAGTGTTTTTGTTTCTGCGCGCAGACCAAAGTTGGATGAGTTACGTTAGCTCACCGTTAGCTTACAAATATAGCCGACAGCTAAGCTGAAACATTACGATACTAGTGCTCACGATAAACCAGTATGTTTGCCTTAGGCAAAATAATCATTTTGTTAGACTCAGGTTCACATAACACACAGTTTGATCTGCGTACGACTACTTCACACGTGTTAAGAAGCAAACTTGTCGGAGTGGAACACGTTTCACACAATACGAACACCCTGAATAGATCAGTAGCCGACTACCACGAACTGCTACTGTCTTTGTCTGGTTGTTTCAAAGGACTTGACATTTTCGCTCATTTAGACTTTCCTGACCGTCAACATACATTCGGATCCCTTTGTAGTTCATAGACATACTTGTATTAAAACAATGATGCCTCTATAACCTGAAGTTCTACCACGCACCGCTGACTACCTAATAACAACAACTAATCCGTATTCACTGAAGTGGGTTGTTACTAGTAGCCTCATTAGTTTTGCACTCGAGAGCAAATGTGCTGGTTCCTTAATTGGTTATGACAACCTTGCGAAACCCGGCAGAGATAGACAAACATTGTGGTCTGTCAACCGGAGGGCTGTTTGGATTATAGACTGACAAGCTTACACTGCTTTATGGTGAAAGAACAACCGTATCCGCTGTGCATCTGTATATGGATTTGGTTGAAATTTTTGGTAATTAGTTGAAAAATTGGCATGAAATGCAAGTTTTTTTTGGAGAGTTTAGAAGTGCCAGGCTGTTTGTAAAATAAGTTGAAATCTTACCAGTTTGTTAAAAATTCATATCAGACAACCTAGGAGACGCAGGTAATACATCCACGCTGTTCGCACTCACCTAATTTAAAAAACTGTTGGTGATATATTTGCTAGCATGCAATGCATTGTCAATTCATTTGTAAGTTTTTGGCGAGTTCCAAGCCAACCGCTCGTGAAAGGCGTAACAGTGACTTCCAGGTTGGCTAGATTGACGTACCTCGATATGATTTCATCTTCTGTTTTAAGTGTAAAATTGTTGCACTTTGACCAGAGCAGTATGCTACATCGATTATCCGTCAAACTAACCAACGAAATATGATCATGATGACCCCAGGATTAAGCTTTGGACAACAATACACATCTGAACATCAAATAGTGTCCCGCTGACAGAGACATTAGTATTAAATATCTTGTGGTTTTCCTGCCTTAGACCGAATGAACTGTTCATAGGTGACATTCTCCTACGTTAGCATTCAATTCTGTGTTCGGTTCAATAGGCATGTTTTATAGATTCAACCGGAACGTCCAGTATTCTGTGCATAGAAAATTAGACCGCTACGTCAATAGAACATGTTGAACAGGAACTGCGGATGTTAGGACAAACACACATTGAACCAACTAGATCTACAACTTGGAAATAACAAAAGATGAATTCATGAAAATGCCAAAAGTCTGCAAGCATTTAATGACCAAATCTTTTCTATAATGTTTTACTTACTCATTAGTCAGTTCTAGAAGATGATCAATAATGAAATTTGAGGGTGTGCTGCAAAACAATTTCACACCTAGTCGGTTGGTTTGTACAATCGGTGTATGATATCTGCAGTTCACATCGAATGTGTTGGCAGAGGATTTGGTTCCATACAAAGTTATCCATGTGCGGAGGAACTATGGTAAGTAGTCAGCAAAACGGTCTGCCAACTTTTAAGTGTCAACAGAGTTAACTGTTATTGTGGATGAATATATTTTGGCAGATCCGCGAGGTGCATGTGACAAAGAAAAAAACCACACAAAGTATGTCGTCTAGGTCCAGTGCAATTCACTGTGCGTCCGCCTGAATACCGGGCCATAAGTTTTAACTAAAATTGTCGGCGTTTTCGGTATAGGTTGTGCAATCAAATAATTGTTCAGTTTACGGTCTATCGGTCTGTTTCCAGAAAGTATAAACAAGAAATTGCCGGTTTGCTAGTTAACAACAGTTTTCAGCGCAGTTGACCATGGTTGGCGGAATCCGATTCTGATCAGCCTGTCACAGTGACCGATGCCAAAGGACACCTGCAGTTAACCATCACCACAACTGGCTTACGCCGCACCGCTTGCGGTTCCATCCACACACCACATATCCAGTGTAAATCCGAAGGAATAAGACCAGGAGATGTCCCAGTGGGGCCTTTCTGTCCAGCCAGCCAATGCTGCTAATAAGGAAAGAAAACTCTTATCTCTCGGAAACTAAACAGACAGAGACTGCAATGACGAGATCTAAACTATGAAGAAAGATTTGTGAAAAGCAATACAAGAAGTGTTGCAGTATAGGAGTGTAGGTTAGTGCATCCCAGAGAAGATAGGGATGAAAAGCGGAATTCTTAGTGAACTATGAAAAGCCAGGCAGACCATTCATCATACAGTACATCAACAAAGCTGAAGAAAAGAATGGATAGAAGACCACAGACACTCAAGTTTCTGAAAAGAAGAGCGGATTAATTTTCAATGACCACGATGTTGGCCAATGCAGTCATTAACAGAAGTAGAATAAATATACTGATATGACCTACCTGACCGGAGCCTAACGTACTCGCCGCCTCCTCGCCGACGGGGTACCATGAGTACGTTGGTGACCTACTAGCCCCAAACGGCCAGCGCATTCGCGGCCGCACACATCGCAACGCCATATAGTCACGTCACCGCGACCTATGGCACCGATGGTTCCTTTGCGTACCGCACGCTTCCGCTCGCGACCACGCAATAGTTGCTCGTTGAACGCTCGGACGCCCGCCCGAACCGTATTCCTCCAGGCCGTCCGGTTCAACGCCAAATCTTCCCAACATCTAAAATCAATGTTACAACGTGAAAGACTTACCTGCACAACATCCTGGTATCTCTGCTTTTGACCACCGGAATTTTGCTTACCTGCTTTCACTTGTCCGTACAGTAACTGCCTCGGGATACGGTTATCGTCCATCCGACGAACGTGACCGAGCCAACGGAGCTGATTAAGCATCAGCATGGATTCCATCCTGCCCATACCCGCTCTCCGCAGTACCTCAGTGTTCGGAATCATGTCCGACCACCGAATACCCAAGATGCCCGTCAGACACTGAACATGGAAGCGGCTCAAATAGCTCACGTTCCGCTGGTACAATGTCCACGTCTCACTGCCGTACAGCAGCATAGACAGCACCACTGAGCGGTAAACACACAGCTTCGTGGCCATCTTCAGGCTATGATTCTTCCAGACACGTCTTTCAAGACGGTCAAAAGCAGCACTAGCCTTTGCCACACGCGCTCTCAGCTCGCGGTCCACGGACAAATCTGTCGACAAGTTGCTACCCAAGTAGCAAAAATTCTCGCAGCCATTCACAGTGTCTCCAGCGATGCGAATTTCGGGTGGAGGTACACAAGCAGCACATCTACCAGGAGGAGGCTGAAAGAACGAAAACTTCTTACTTGTATTGATGTCCAACCCAAACTTTGATGCTGTCGAAGCAAAGGCTATAGCCAGACGTTGCAGTTCTTCTTCACTGTGTGCTGGCAATGCGCTGTCATCAGCAAACAGAAGCATGCGCATCGTTGACGTATGCAACTGGGTTGGGGCGCCGAAACGTCGGATATCCAACAGATGCCCGTTTGTCCGGTACTCGACCTCGACACCATTCTCTCTACAGTTCTGAAAAGCAACTGTTACCATCGCAGTCAAATATAAACTAAATAGGGCTGGGGCTAGAACACAACCCTGCTTCACACCAGTGACGATGTGGAAATCATCAGAGGTCGATCCACACGACTGCACCTTCGCCTTCATGCCCACATGCAACAATCTAACCATATTGACGAACTTACTTGGACTTCCAAAATTACCATGCACCGTCCACAGCGCCTCGCGTCTTACGGAGTCGGAGGCCTTGGTGAAGTCCACGAACAGGGCATACAAGGGCTGATTCTGTTCCCGGCACTTCTCCTGAACCTGTCGAGCAGCAAACACCAGCTCAACAGTACTCCAACTCGCCCGGAATCCACAATGCTCATCGGGACCATTCACCTCCAAAACGGTCGCACTCAATCGGTTCAGTAGGATTCTGGCAACTACCTCGCCTGCGCAGCTCAGAAGACTGATACCCCGGTAGCTGTCGGCGCATTGCTTGTTACCCTTGCCTTTAAACAACGGTACGGTAAGGGCGTCCTTGAGATCTTGCGGCATCGCCTCGTGCTCCCAGATAGAGTGAACCAGCTGGAACAGAGCGCATTTCAACGCCGGCCCGCCATTCTCCAGGATCTCACCTGTCATTCCATTCTCGCCTGCAGCCTTCACGTTGCGCGGTTGACCCATCGCACTCTATATCTCCAGCAACTCTGAGGCGAGAGAAAGCAAAGATTTGACGTCCTTTTGCAGCAAGTTGTTCACAGCCACCCAATCAATTGCAGCAGAACGGTTTAGCAGGCTGTCGAAGTGTTTGCGCCATATTCTCATGATGTCCTCCGGCTGGCTGCAAGAATAGCCGGTTTCCACGCCTGCCAGTGCTTTAGTAAACTGGAAAGATGGAGCGAAGAGCGCTTTAAGCGAATTGTAGAACTCCTTGTGTTGTCGATGATCTGCGAAATCCTGCATGCGCTCGCTCTTCTCCCTTCACCAGTCGTCCTTAATTTAGCGAACACGCTAGGTCAGTTGACGGCGGATACTCAGGAACCTAGCCTTCTTCGTTCTATTGACAGGGTTCTTTGAGGATGTGGTAAACGCAGCATTCTTCTCTCGTACCAACTTGCAGATAGCCATGTTGCTATCATTGAACCAGTCCGGGCGTTTCTTGCGCTTCACACCGATCGTCTCTGCGGCTGCTGCCTTAACTTGTTTCTTCAGTTGTTGCCACATACTCTCGCGAATAGTGGATACGTGAGCGTTTTCAGACAGTGACGACTGCGCTTTGAAAGGCAGTCTTAGTCTCCCTGTTCTCCAGTCGTCTGATGTCCAACTTCTGCCGTTGTCCAGAATATCTACAGTAAACAGGCTTATATACATGAATAAACCATTTGGTTCTGACCAGCCTATGATCCGTGCTACACTCAGCGCCGCGCATTAACCGCGTGATGCGCACTTCACGAATGTCAAGCTGCCGCACAATCACTTAGTCAAGCAGATGGCGGTGACCGCTTCGTGAATGAGTCCACGTCGTGATGTCGCTCACATCCAGCTGGAATCGGGTGTTCTTGATAGGCATCTCGTGAGTAGCACACAGGTGCAGCAGACGATCACAGTTCTCGTTGACTGGACCAAGGCCGTAGGGTCCGAGGACTCCCGGCCAAGCTACCGAGTCGCGCCTAACTCGAGAGTTCAAGTTGCCGGGAGAAAACAGCCGGTCACTTCACGAATGTCAAGCTGCCGCACAATCACTTAGTCAAGCAGATGGCGGTGACCGCTTCGTGAATGAGTCCACGTCGTGATGTCGCTCACATCCAGCTGGAATCGGGTGTTCTTGATAGGCATCTCGTGAGTAGCACACAGGTGCAGCAGACGATCACAGTTCTCGTTGACTGGACCAAGGCCGTAGGGTCCGAGGACTCCCGGCCAAGCTACCGAGTCGCGCCTAACTCGAGAGTTCAAGTTGCCGGGAGAAAACAGCCGGTCACTCACCGGCGCCGACCCGATTGTGGCGGACAGCGGATCATAGAACGGGTTCTTTGTATCATCATTGTAACACATAGTTGGACCATAAACACTGATAAATGTGGAACACTTACCTCGACCGAATCGCAGGCGCATCGACAGCATTCGAGTGCTGATGCCGTGAGGTTCGTCTATCATCAAAGCATTGATGCCATCGGCAACTGCAGAACAGAAACCATGCTCTCGAACACTTCCCGCAACTTAACTTGGTCTGAAAACCTTGTCTCACTAGAGGCTGCTACGTCTAATCCATATCGGCGCAGTTCCATCGCGATCAGGGCGCTGCGTCCTTCCAGTCGTTCTGTTGCGCTGTATTGATCCAGCAGCGTGCGCAAGTTTCACGTCCCAATCGTAAGTGTCTTGCGTCCCCTGGCCTGTCTTAAGTTGGTCTTCTGGCGCTGAAACCTAACTGAGCATTATCTGCTCGGGGATTCGTGGTCGAGGGGAATTATGAGGGTGTGTCTGGTAGTAGCGTATTTTTGCCTATCCACCCTGCCATGTGCAGCAGATAGGGCGACCCGGTTTATCCTGTGCGACGGCTGATGCAGTATGGTATTCGGTTTATTTTGTATGGGCTTTGAATACTACCAGGACGTCCAGACCTGTGCAGGAGAGCGATTGGAGCCCTCAACCAAAGCCTTGGGCTTAAAAGTCTGCACCGCAAGACAGCAGGTAACTCAAACACACACGCAGACGAGACAGCAACAAACACTTAGAAGAGGATCGACAGCCATATCAAAACAAATCCAGCACCCATTCACAGGAACAATAGCACTGTACACACGATCCTAGCATGCAGACATACAGTCATTCCAGGCAAAAACAAGCACCTTGCCCAAATAAGCCACAACACACGGTCAGCACGCACAACAAACGCATCTGCCTTTCGTCTGGCTGCTCCCCTTTGGCCAATCTGGCAAGGTTGAACCTTCAAGGACCGAAGTCTTAGTCAGCACAGCCCTCCGTATCAGAACAGCACGCAAGACTGACCACTACGCCAAGGTAGCAATCTCGTAAACAGATAGTGTTTCCAAAACAGATTAATGCCAGTAACTTCACTTCTTGTCGATAATCAGTCCACTGTTTTTATTTTGCTGTTGCCGCACCCTAACTATGAGATTCAACGTCGTGTTGTCAGTGTTCTGTTTTTTTTTCAATAAACTGTAAGATATCAGATTGTGTTTGGAACAGAAACTCACCTACTAACTTTTTCCCGTTGGTTTATTGGATAAGAAGTACTGACGCAAAACCCTATAATGAGTGCTTTGCCAAATACAGGTAATGGTCGAGAGAACAATCGCGCAACCACCACCTCAAATTTGGGAGCACAGCCAAGTGTGTGTTATCTCGAGTGTTCATCTTGGCTGCACGCATGTTAACATATGCAGTTGCAGCTGACACCGTATGGTTCTCATCCGCGAGCGGTCGCTCTTGTTACCAAGTTAACAGCCCCAAAGTTTAGGACAGCTACAGATGAACCTGTAACAATGCAAGATGCAACAGGTGTAGCACTACAATGTAATTGCTACATAGTGCCCAAACCCCATAACTGCCTTTATAATACACACCTACGGATACGAACAGAAAGTATCATCTTACATTGCTAAGAACCTGACTCCTAACACCTAAATCATGCATGCAAAATCCTGTTGAAGAATCGAGGTATATTCTCTTTGCATTTAAAACGGACATTGCTCGATGAGCTGAATAGTAACACAGAAAGGAACGTTGAGATCTACCTAAAAATTGACAATTCGTGTCCGAAAGCTCGAATGCTGAACTATAGTTCACACTTAGTGGTTGCACGAACGCACTCAATCAATGGCTGTTCGTTTGAGCTATTCTGTTAAATCACCAAACCGAACGACGTCGTTGTACATCCGTATGATACAAACGACAATTTAATGGACTTGCGGACAATTGGTTTACTGTCTGCTGGTTATGATAGCATGAAGAAATCGATGCATTTGAAAACGGTGGAATGTAAACGGTTTGTATTACTTTGACTCTGTAATTCTAAACGGCGCTGAATATCCCAGTGAACTTGTAAAATTTCCCAGGCTAACATACTGTATAAGTCTATCGTCAAAACCGTTCTCACATATTTGCTGCTATACTATATGCTCGATTTTATTCAAAATGGTAGCGAATTTGCTTTGATGTATGGACCTAAGAAATTTCAAGACCTGACGCCTACATACCAAGGTATTGAAGGATCCTGACCATTGGGTGACTATATATATATATGTATATATATATATAGTCCAGACCGTGCGTAGGGTTAAGCTATTAGAACGTTTAAACCGATTGTCTGGCCGATTCAACATAAAGTGTGGGAGTTTTCAACCAGTTCGTGCATTTAGGAAGTTACAGAAAATGGAGTACAGGCTGGCAACTTCAAGATCATGGGGGTCTTCAAAGATAAACGTCATCATCGACAATAGCGGGACAATGCACAAAGGCCAGGACGGCAGTGTTACTCAGTGACTACGAAACGTGATTGTTCAGTATAGGGGCTGTGAACTGTCTTCAAATATTCAACCATAAGTGTTGGAATCCAAATGCATGTATCGATGAGTTAAAAAAACGGATAGTTGATAGTAAGTGCCAGGCGAGTTCATTTTGCAGTCGTTAAGAAGACGTACACTAAGCTGGTTGGGTCACGCGCCAAAGATTGTAAACAACTTTTTTCCGATGCTGCAAGCGATTGAGGGTAAGGTCTAAGGTGACCAAACAATGACGTTGTATGAAAGAACGAAGAATGCTATCAACAGGCCACCGACTGTGTGTTAGATTCACCTTCCGGCCTAGGCGCAAATGATGCACACAGGCGGTAACGGGGGACGCTGAGGGAAGTTGCAATTAGTCGAGTTCAGCGGTGTGAATACTGCCAATACTGGACTGAGTTGTCCGTCAAGTGGGTGCAAGTGATCAACCGAAACAATGAAAGCCGCTTTGTGCATGCCGCCTCATGCCAACTTGCAGCTCGGTTGCTTATGCATAGGTTGTAGGCCACGTTACACTGAAGGCTTGGGCATAGGTTTGAATTCAAAGTAACGTTTCTTTCCATTACGTTGGGCATGTTTTTTCCTTTCTGATTGTTGATTGAAAGTTAGGCACCAGTGTGAACTATGACTGTACCGTAGTCAGTAACAATGAAATGATTTGAGTGAAATTTTTTAACGAGTGCCGGAACTATCAGAAGGATGGAGGCTGCATTAGAGAAGATTGAATACAATCGTGATTTTTAGCTCACGACTCCAGTCATCTTATTTGAAAAAAAGCAGCCAAGTGGAGCACTGTATTATAAGGCAATCAACATACAGTCCATCGCTGGGATTATAGAAGCGGACATTAACTCCTGTAAGAGAATTAGCCGACAGGAAACAAGGTAGATCAACGTGGGGAAACACGCACACAGGGAGGCCGGCGAACGGAAGTAGGGCAAAGTCACACACAACACAACACCATATATTCTAACCACGTAGACATGGTCGGCGGCATCCGATTTGGATTAGCCTATCACAATGACCGAAGCTACAACTGGGTTGCGCCACACTGCTTGCGGTTTCACCCACAAACCACATATCCAATGCAAACCCGAAGGAATAAGACCAGGTGGTGTGTAAGTGGGGCCTTTGTATCCAAAGTGGACATACGTTACTCCTCGCACACATACATGAGAAAAGATGTAAGCAAGAGCAAATTTCTGAAGACTGGAAAACCATCAAAACTTACCGACTCCATTGTCGTAGTGCTGAACAACCTGGCGTTCGCTTGTACACCGTTTTTGTGTTCTCCACCACTACTTGGTTACCAGACAAAAGAGAATCACGAGGTGTGTCAAAAATTTTGGCTCCTTGTTGAATGCTATTACGTAAACTCCAGACTTGAGACACATCAGGCGTGAAGGGGCAACAGCTGTTTCTTGATCAGTAAGCTGTTCGGTGGCGTCCTAAATGTTTTGCGTAAGGTAGTTATCCACCGTAGATTTGTAGGATTCTGACAGACGCGATCTATTAGGTGGTAATAACCAAAGGAAATCTTCTTCAGACAAACCCAGACAGGCGATGACAACATGGTCAGTCTGTTTAGATTCCGTGGTTGCGGAAGGCTTCGTTGAATTATCGCTTGAAGTTGACCATAGCATTATGCAAACACACCATCAAGGTCAATTACGGTCAAGCTTCTGCGGCTCGCAAATGAGGTGCCCGGATCATTGCATCAGCCACAATGGACCGACTAATCAGTTGTTGGGTCAAATGCTGCGATCTCATGATCTCACTTACACTGAGACCGGAGGAACAAAATAACTGTGTCGGTGACAGCTCGAAAAACAGACGTTCAGGGCGCGTTTTATATCAAAGTACCCATTAAAATTGCAGTTCGTTTATAACAGTCCCCAAAATGTAAGACAATTAATGTACACAAGAACCGTATTGGGAATATTCTTTGAACGACTCAAAGTTACTTACATAAGGCATAGCTGTTTTATCAGTGTATCAAGAAAATTCTAAGATTCCGACAAATCGGCAACCAATACCGTTGCTATTCGCTTTTAGGGATGTGTCTGATGATGTATATTATTTAGACAATCGACTGATACGTTGTATGTGTTATTTTTCTTTGATTGATAACTGATGAGTTCTACCTTTATATGTGCACATTTCGTTTTATAAATTAAGCAGTATTCATCAGTAATTATTTATGCTGTTTGTAATGCAAACCGAATTGATGGTAGTGTTAGATCGATTACACGCAATCTCTTTCTAGTAACACTTTCAGATGGCTTATATTATGTTGCATATAATTTATGGTGCAAGTGGTTTACCTAGTAGCTCAACTGGCACGGACCTTAGTAAACAACTTTACCGGTGTGCTTTATTTTGTTGAAAAATTGGCTAAAAAAGTGAACGATCGTTGCGTTAGTGTTTAAATGACATCAATAACCGCTTTGTTCGCCAGAAAAATCAGTGTTCCGACGTTTTTTCCCTAAGATTTATTGTGACAAGTGGCTTGGACTGATTTGTCTCTCCCTGAGTGTGTATTTTTCTTTAAACTTCGAACGACATGTTTATTACAAACAATGGATTTTTCCTAATAAAATCTTGTACTAATTAAATTATAACTTTGTCTCATTTCATTTGTGAATTCGCCCACCACATATTCTAAAAAGTACCGACTTCACGCTCTTGTTTTTCAGTATTCCAACTTTTATCGGCTGTTAAATCATTTTCAGTTTTCATCTCGGGTAACAAAATCAAAGAGAGACATCTTTGGCGGCTGAAGCAGAAAATGGAGAAGATTCTATACGACTCAGATAAAAGAGGTAAAACATCTGAATTCAGTGGTATCCTAAAACCATACTGACCACATTGGGCTTTTCACGGCTGAGCAATATTGAAAGATTTTTGAAGTTTCACTTTTGCATTGATGTTGGCCCGACTGAACAATACGGTCCAAATTAGTTCCGCAGTTGAATTTCATTTTTTTGCCCCACGCTGTTCCACCTGGTCTAGTTGAGTTACTTTACGATCGCTTGCCAAACTATATATAAGGTTGCAAACCGTTGTTGTTTGGACTGCTACGATGGTTTTGCGTCACCATTCAATGAATCCCACATTCAGTTGACCAATTCAGAACTCGCACACAGTTTCACCATTTCGGTTGTCAATTATAGCCACATGCATCACTAGTTTTAGTGTTCTGTTAACTGCAGTCTTTTCTCAGTTAATTTTATGGTTGTATGTGACGTTCACCCATAATTCACTCACATATACAGGTGATTTTGTTCAAGATAATAAAATTTCCTCATTTTAATTTGCCCGATTGAACGATTTTTACAAACTTCCAGTGTGACACCGCAAATTTACAGGCCAGTCGGCTTCACACAGCAGAAGCAAGCATTGCGATAACAACTGTGAAACTCGACAGCATTTGCTTCTTGTCGACATAGGTCGTTTAATATTCTCCACTAATTTAATAACTCGTGATTTGTCAACAGTGTAGGACGGTGCTGTTAATTGTTGTGTGAACATAGCCCGCGAATGGTATCTAGATGATCGATCGTTGATGACATGCGTTTGAAAAATATTTCCACAGCGTTTCAGAACACAAATTGCAAATCAAACTTTGAAAAACTACGATAGATAACAGTTGGAGCACACTAACATCAGCTGTACAATGAAAACCACTCACTACCGTCACTACCGTTGCACTCCGTTATGGCCGACTTATGTCTCTAGTGATTAAGTGTAATTGCCACATTGCGATGTGATGCTTTCATGACAGTCACTTCGGTGTTGTGAGACTGTGTGAACCGCCAACAGAAGATGATGAATAATTACGAATCATTTTTATTATCCCACGTCGTGGGTCAATACTTTCACACACATTCACTTAATATGGATCAGTCGGTCTTCGAAGTAGACACCGTTGTACAGGCTGAATTGGGAGTGTATTTTTCAACTGGTTTTCCAGACGCCGGAGAATTCGCATCTTTTTCTAACTTTGATTTGATCAGATGTAAACGATGCTGGTATACGAGTAAAGACTGGGCTAACCGTCAGAATTTCAGCCTGTACAAAACTCTCAACTCCTCAGTCAAGTGCACTGTAAAATGTTGTTTGACCTTATGCGTGAGAGTAACGAGAGTCGTTCGCGAAGTCTGAATTCATGCTCATCCTACATGGTAGCGTCAGTCTTCAATGGTTATCTCTTGATTCAACTGAATTTATGAAATTATCAAGTGCATCGTGGAATTACCTTGTGCAATGTGTATGCATCTCAAGTGACAACGTAAATCGTGGGGGCTATCTGAGATGCACGGAAACACTGACTTCACAGTTAACTGTGTAAAATAGCATGCATATGATATTTCAAGAAAGTTATACATTTGCCGTCAGACTATTTGCCTTCAACGGCTCTGTGTGGAAGACGCAATAAAATGCAAGTCTTCGTTAAAGTACGTACCAAAAAACATGTCAAGCAACTTTCAGGCTGACTATGCTGCACTTGTTTTTCACACCACTCGGAGATCTCCAAGTTAAAAACATTTGGACGATTTCCGTCTTGAATGATTTTAGTTGACTGCCAAACATATCACTTGATCAGCTACCCTATTTGACGGATTTTTGCTTTAAAGTAACCTCCTGATGTTAGAAGACCTCTTCAGACAAAAAGGGGAAGCTTTTCGCTAAGCACTTTATTGTAAACTACGGTACTAGAACAGCGTTGACAGTACATTGTGCGGTGCACTTGGTTATCAGATCCAGAGAGTGAATGTTTAAAATACAGCATGTGGTATCTCACTCTGTCCAACAACAGGTAATCTGGCACCTATCAATATTTACGTTGTACTTCAATTTCACTACTAATTAGCTGCTGCTTTCTAGATCTCAATGACAAAGAAGACTGGCTGTGTTCGCATTCCCTGGGCACTCTTATAGTTGTGATGGAGTTCTTACATAGGTTTGGTTGAGTTCATTGTTCTACATCCCTTGATAGCCAACGATAACCTATATCTATCAATTTAACTTGAGATGAACTGGCCATGGCTCACAAATGACCGCAGTTTTTTATTTCTATATATTTTTTCGGTCGGTTCCTTTTGAATAAGAATGCCGTACAAGAGTTCCAATAAGGTCTTGTCAAACGTGCCTGTTCGTGTCAGAGGTGAAAAGTGAATTGTGATTAGGTTTTCAGACAGGAATTTTGTTGACCGCTACTCAGTTTAATCATCATAAGCAGACGCTTAATCTAACCTGCTTGTAATTGATGTTTACTGGCGTTTAGTAAAAACGCAAAATAAATTAAAGTGTCTTCAAGCATATTTCCATGTCTGCTGGAAGAGAAGGTTGGTTTGATTTGCTTAGCTTTATTTCTGCTCGAGTGGAGCATTTTTGCTCTCAGAAAAAACAAAAAATTCAAGAATTATTTTGTTCTGCAACGCTAGTCTTATTTATACACTGCATCGTGTCAGAATCCTTAAAGGATATATGCCTTGACTACATACGTGGTGAGCGAAGTTGCATGAGTGTTTATGTGGCTCAATAACAATTGTTCCTGCGCGTGTGATATTTAACAGAGTTGCTTGGTCGCCACTAGGTAGACGAAACTCAGGAAACACCGATTAGTCTGATACACAGTGGACCTAAGCAATAAGTCAAGATGATCTGTTTCTGTTGATTAATGAGAGGTTAGGTTTAGTTGCAAACACAATTAATGACGTGATTTGTGAAGTCGCAGTGGATGCCTGTTTCGGCAAATGTTCGTTTATTCAATCCTCAAATCATCTGGCTCCACTTAGTACGGGTTGACACGTAGTCAATGGTCGGATGCAAAGGCTATCACTACCATCGTTCGGAACAGAATAGCTAATTAGCGCAGCCCTCATTATGCATTATCATGCTGGGCGTAATTGCAGTCAACGCCACACTCGTTTAGTCCTCAAACATTTGATATAGCATACGTTACACTAAGTCAAAAAGTTGACTGCACGGTTTGCCTGTTCATCTCCAGTGAGCACGACTCTCTTCCTTCGTCATCCACACTACCCACTGGTTACCTGGACATAACATTCTTGTTTGTTCTAGGTCATATTTGTCTTTGTTTCCTTCGCTTTATCGATTCATTATTGATTGGCCGTCTTCAGTCGATGTGGTATGAAGAAACAATTACTCTCAAAAAATAAACCACTGTAAACGGGTGTTTTTCATACATGCCGTCCACCTCATTCAGCTCGGATAATTTTCATGCCTAATCCACCACTCTAATCTTACACGCGTCTTTTAGTATTTTTGCACTGCACCGGTACATAGTTATTTGGCGAGCAGATTAAATTCTGTGGCCCAAAAAGTGGTTGTTTTCAGGCAGACTTTAGATATTCTTAGATTTCGGAATTTAGAATTATGTTAAAATATACACAGTTGGTTGATTTTTGCACATAAGTGAACTTAATCGTAGTCTTTCACTTAAAATGACAGCATATTTGAATATGGCTCAAATATGTTTCGTTTAAAAATTCTTCAATGACTGATTTCTCGATAAAGCTGCAAACCTGTGGCCGTTTTGTAAACCGTGCAACCCCCCTAGATGAATTTGTAATTCGAAACTGTTGAAAACCTCAAATATGCTGCAAACTGGTTTGCCTCTCATCTACGGTTGATTGCGTTCCTCAATATACCGTTCGCATTTCCCCCTTTTTTCCAGTTCTCCATTTACGCAACCCATCAAGCACAGCTACATCGTGCACGTTGAATTAAAGTTTAGCAATCTTCTTTCGTTAATGTCAACGAAGAAGCTTCTCCACTGAGCTGTCATCTACCAAGTTCCGCATATATTTGTCCACTGATTCCACTGTCGGTGTTCCCAAACTTAGCCAACATGATTTTTGCAGGAGTAAACATTTAAGATGATGTGACAATCATCTGGATTAACTGTGTAGTTATTTCCCAAGTTAGCAAACGTTTTGTCCTTTGAACCTTAGTTTTGTATTTCGGTTTTTTAAACTGCTAATGGGACTAGCGCACTCGTCATGTAATAATCTTAATTGGATTTATGGCAGTCACGAAATTTTTGGTGGGCATCCCGTGCAACACGTTGCTTATAACGGTTTAGATGATACCTCATTGCGAAAAATCTGGAATTCGAACCAGCGGCAGAATCAGCGCGCCTAGAGGCGTTAAAAGCTCTATCGGGTGAGCTAAACCGCCTGACAGGAGGCTCAGAAATGTACCATGTTTCTCATCCAACCAACCGTGTCATATGGCATACACCAAACGATACAGAAGGTTGACTGCCAGGCAACATTTCTTGACCAGTTCATGCGGGATACAGAAATCCTGCTCACAGCCAATCTTCTGGATCGTTTGATGTATTCTTTGTGACACGGTTGGTTGGGTGAGAAACTCTGTCCAAGTATGACGTTTCTGAGCTGGCGTTTTAGCTCACCAGATAGAACCTTTAACGCCTCTAAGCGCGCTGATTCTGTCGCTGGTTCGAAACCAGGCGAATTCCAGATTTTTTGCAATGAGTCCTCTTTTAAGTTATCGTATATGCCAAACTACCTGTCAATAAGAGAACAGTTTAATTCAATAACAACTAGCCACAGCCACCTAGCTGCGACGTCCAACGTCGTTCGAGTGGGGATTATTTTTCATTATCTATTGTCTTCTTTATAGGTAACTTCCGATAATCAATCTGCTAGTACGAGCGGTTTAGTGAAAAGAAGCTAGTTCGTAACAGTTAGGAACAAGATTCTGTCGCTCGTCATCAAAAAGTCTGAATCGAAATCAAACTGGACTAATACACACGTTCGCATGGGACAATATATACACGTCACATAACTAAAGGTGTAAATTTGTGGTAATTCTGAATTTTGGAAGGACAACGGCTGCTGTCCTACAGGTTTATGCAGCTACATTTGCTTTTTACTAACACACTCATCCCATGGGTGTTAACTCAAACCGGTGACCGTCAGAACCCACCCATATATAACACTGTTTGAGCAGTGGAATATACTTAGTCTAAACTGAGTAGCCACTGACACACTTCAGTTTCCACACCCACTTCCTACCACAGAGTTTTCTGTTTTGCTTGCAATTCTGATGCTCTCTGTCGCCAGTGTTCTCATTGGCAGCGCTTCCTGTTATGTTTCAGAGACTTCGAAGCAAAACTCATTTTCCGCGAGTTGGCCTTCCGTTCACTGAATATAGTTACAGTCTAATTACCCTGGATCCTGACCCTGTGGTAATACGCAAGCAGAAACATAAGATACCGCACTCATCATCAGAAAACGAATAAATATTTGCCATATATCGAAGGCATTTTGTACAGTTGTGTTTCAAATCCCCTGTCTCCATGAGAAACCGTACGGCAATCTTTTCCAGTCAAATCCAACTTTTCTGAATGTGGACTGTAGTACTAATCTTTGAATATGATTAACGGCTGCCAAAACGTTTTTTATTCCTGAATTTTGCAGAATAGAATGTGGCCAAACATTAAAAGAAAGTGAGCTGTGGTATGTACACGGAGCAAGCGGTGAACCCGTCTCGATTGAAGATCTTCGTTGATGTTTTAGTTAACAAAATTCATGCCAACTCAGGATCAGCCAAATTGTGATGAGTACTCCGTAGTACGGTACGCAGCAACTCTTACATTATCAGCCAGTCGGAGTAGTGTTTCTTACACTTCCACAAAGATTGATTAGGCGAAGGCTGCCTCATCGAAAAACAGAAACAAGCGCATGAAACTGGAGGTTATCAAAATGATGAACTCAGTTTGAGACGTTTCCTGAAATATACTTATCTTTTTTCTATTTAGAACTTAACTCGGACAGGAACAAAGACAAGCCATTGGCTACAGGTAACTTTAGTCTATTTTGGGCAATGGAGTTTGCCAAACCATTGGTTAACTGTAATCTAAGCTTGGGTGCCATTGATATTCATATCAATGTGCATAGCAGCAAATATCCGGTGTACAACATCACTCAGTATACCTTTCATCACATGGATTTCTTCTCTAAAGATTGTACACATTGTGTTATTTGCCATCCTCGTTATACAATAGTAGCGTTCTCATTGCAGACTCCAAGAGCAAACCGGCCGAAGATGCTTCTTTTTCGCACGAAAAGGCAAATTCAGTTATATTATCATAACATACGTGAAATTTAAAAACTGCTTCTTATGAGCAACTTTTCACGGGCAATAATCATCCACTTCTGTACATGGCAAACCACATTTAAGTTACTCGGGCAAACTTCACTTCATCATTGCATTCACTTCAAAAACTTAAGGTTAATATAGACACGAAGGCAGAACGAGTTTCACCACCCATTAAATAAGTGTAAGGTATAGAGTCTTTAAACAATTTTAGATAGTATAATTATTTACGACTAAGTGAATAGTTATTTTATATGGTGACGATCCTTAATATTTAGTTGAAATTCGTGCGAAAACTCATGCAGCATTTTGTATTCACAAAAAATTGTTTTAAACGTTCCAAATTTTGCAGCTGATTAAAGACATCTAATAGGGAAGTCCTTTGCAGATTTTGCAGTCAGAGAAAATTTTGACTGGATTTATCTCACCTCCAGGCCGCTGTTGGCAGTAAGCAAACTTGACTGGACACATCTAGTCTTGGTGCACCTCTTACAAAAAGTAAAACTGTTTCGCTGTGTTGTATAAACATGCTGGGAAAATAATTCTTTTTCTCGGGGTCATTACCATTCTGAAAATAGCTCATCCAACCGCACTTGTTGCAAAGTAGCCCTTAGGCTAATTGGTTGTAGTGTTGTACTAGATGGCTGCAAAGCTGAGAGTTAAAACTTCTGTGAGGATGTTAGCAATCGGTAAAGCACTCGCCATATCCAGTCAATAAAACAGGAAGGAATTATTCATCTCATTTCTCACTACGCAGGTTACAGAACTATCTACGAAGATTTTGACCACAACGAACGATTAGTAACTTCTCATCTGTAAAATTTCCAGAAACTGTCACACTACTCAACTAGCCATAAGGATCAACAAGTAGCCTGTCAGGTCAAGGCAGCCGTAGTCCATTTCCGTGAACAAAGATGTTTTAGTATAGCTAGAATGTCGTAACACACCACACAGTACCCTTAGTCGATTGTTCTAGCTTTCTTACATCCTAGTGAAGCTGAAGTCGACCGTTAGAATATCTTTTAGAGCTAAAGGTGAAAGATTAAGCGGCCAAAGAAACGGTGGCAGTAAGCAAATGGAAAACACCTGGTAAAATCCAGCAGGTTGTTAAAGTCACCAATGTACAATTTTGGTTTGGTTTATGTGTGACCTACTCAGCTTTGTCATTAAACACCATGGTGCCTAAACAAATACCAAGCCGGAACGGATAAACTGCCTAACTGTGATCACGAAAGACATCAGGCTTGAAACTGGCTGAAACTTCGTCGAGAAAATAGTAACTAGAGCTGCTACCGTGATGTTCACTTTTTAAGTTTTCATGTAGTTATTATATTTTTTTGCTATCCTTCGTCAAAAGTATTTTTTTATGTTCTTCACTTCCTTTTATATTCAGCAACTAAAATAGTGGCTTGGTTATACTAAGATTTTAACTGACAGCGCTGCTTGTGGCATGATTAAGTCAATCCTCAATTTATAATTGGCTGACGCTAAGACAACCACCCTCAGCATAAGGGCCTTCAGTCACAAACTGTTGAACTATTTATACTGGAAACAGTTTAGTTCACCAAAAACCTAGTACAGAGATGTCATCATAATAGTATTTTAGGAGAGGAAAGCAACAAAATATTTCTTCTGACAAACTGTCAAGCTATCTGTCAAGTAACCTCACTGGAAATAATTAAGCTGGACATCCTTCTATCAAGTGCTAGCAATTATCGACGGGGGAAAACCTGCTTATCATCAAATGAATCTAGACTTCTGTTCTTTTTGAGCAAGACAATGAAAAAACATGTCTGAACGGCGACCTTTATTGGACGGTTAAAAATAAGTAGATACGTCTCACTTTTGTAGGTCATCTGTATGTCTGAACAGGAACACAGGAGGATAACTAGCACGTAGCAATGACAGACTGCATGTACACATGCCTGCAGTTGAAAGCGGGAATAATCACCACCGGTAAGCCACGGTTGACTGGATGTCACGTCCAATTGAAAAATTTGTGCACTACCTTCTTATCAGCGGCATAAATGAATTACGAATATAATTGCCTCCTCCAGTTTCAGACTGATGAGCCTCATCTTCAGCCTCTTCACCAGACTAAACATCATATATATAATTCCTTACAAAATTGGACAGAAAGACAAAAACTGTCCATAGGGTATTCGTTCTGCAATGTACAGCATTCTTCTGGAATGTGATTAGAACTCACACAATGGTACTTGCTGTTCAGTTGGGATATTTCCCTTCTGGAAAACCCAGTTGCTTTTGCTGTAAAGAAACGAGAGTGAGAGTTCTTTTGATAAGTCCATGCTAACCGTAGAAGTGATGGTGCAGTTTTAGGTAGTAAACTTCCTCCATCAAGATACAAAGGTTACTGCCGATGTGCAAAACGAATCTACGGTGGCTTGCCGTACAAGAATGGTCATTGGTTTGTTGAATCGTTTAATTTCAGGTATTGGTGTTTACCACTTCACCAGTTCCAGTTAGACGAACTGTGAATCCTCGAGCAGATATTCACATTCGAATCATTTCTACTAGTCACAATACGGAGCTCATTAGATTTGGACCACGCTGACCACTTTAAGGATAAGTTGAATGTATGCTGCTCAGTGAATGTCTATCACCGATCGGCACTGAAAAGGAAGCAAAATCGTAAACAAATTGCTTCATTCTCGACTGGTTAGTGAAAGGTTAATCAACGCGCATGGTGAAATGCAACAAACCGTGATTGAAATCCGTACTGTTTTCTTGCCAAGTACAACTCAGCTCACCGGCAGCAATTGTCTTAGCAGTGCATTATAAAACCACAACGACTGAAGAGATTGGTTTGGGAAATCCCCAGAAATGGATCAGAAATGTTATATAGGGTTGAGGATGGCATGCGTGATTACACAGATAAAAGCAACGCCATATAAAACTACGGCCGCCGAAACTCTAAGAAAATGAATTACATTACTGTCTATTCGTGGAACATGTGAATTTTTGAGGTTTTGACGACGTGACAACGTGACAGTACATAAAATGCTGGTTCTGACTTAGACCACATTCTATGGGAACAATAGCCACGTAATTAGTGTAATTTTAACCACAGGTTCACCCACGATGTCTTTAATAGTATCTTGTGACTATTAAATCTTCGATGCGATATAAATATATCAGAAGTTTGTATGGTTCATCGGGTATCTCGAGCTATTGACTGATGATTGAATGTCAAGTAATGATACCAACAGAAATATTGCACCTGTTGCCGTTTGATTACTAGGATCGTTGTCATCAGACCAGTGATCAGTCTGGCTGTTAGGATACCTTTGACCAGATGTCCCAATTGGATCACGGTCCTCTTGGATAGTTCCCAGCGTGCATGCTTTTTCTTATGGTTGTGGTTGCAAACTTGAACTATTTGCTCAGCATGGAATTTCTCGAATGAGAATCATTTTTCAGTTAGATTGCTGTTTTCGATGATTTGACTGCTTTCTTTGGTGCTGTGATGTCCAGCAGTGTCCCAGCTTTCAAGTGAACATATCCTTTGCAGGCCATCTTTGCCTTGTAACGTCCACGTTAAGCTTTAATTAGTAAGCTGTGAGGAAATTCTATGTGATGTATTTTATTAGGTTTTTCCTGAATGACTTCGGAAGGAGGCCTCGGAAGATTTGTACAAAGCAGTCTGCTCTGCTGTTTCAACTAGAGTTGCAGTGAAGGATTTGTGTTGTAAAAGCTATGATGGTCACATTTTGCTGCAAACTCGGTGCACGTCAAAGTGGGTTCAAGTGTTCATCATTTAGCCAGTGCGGGATTCAGTTTATAAATACAAAGCTCCTAGCATTCTTGAGTTACCAGTCACATTTTGGTGCCCCTTGGTCAGTGTAAGTTTTCATTAATATTGCAAAGAACGAGTCTGACAGCAGGATACTGACTACCGCTTCGGCAGTTACAGTGACATACTGTATCTACCGACCTCAAAATCTGACAGTACACTAAGGGCAACCGGGTCTGTCCGACCGAAAGCATCAGGTGATTATGAGATAAACGTAAAACCGCAAACCAGCAGTATATTTCGAACAGCCAACATGCTCAGTTGCGGTCCTTAGTGGATTAAACTTAACTTCATCATTATAAAGACGGTTGTTTGAACTTCATTTTGACGACGGGCCAAATAATCCACCTGCACGTGAGATGATTTTTTCTGGGCTGTCCGAGAACAAATTTGCAAATGCAGCATTTATACGGCACTATGAAGTGTCCGATTCGACCAGAGTTTGTTATTTGACCGAAGTTTGGCTAGTATTGAAAGAATCGCTTTCTCCTGATGCTCATTCCTAGTAGCCGATCAGAAGGTATATTATCCTGATGGAGCTTCAATTTATTTGCAATTCACTGATTTATATGTCCAGAACAAAATATTAAGGAAGCAATGCCTGACTTAAAAGATTCCCGTTAAAATGGTTTTGTCTTCATCTTGTCATTTTGTCGAATATTTATGACACTGATTAAAGAAAAACGTTTGAGACGTGACAATAGATTACTACACTTTTTTTTGCCTAAAACTGCCACTGTGATCATTTGTCAGTCCGAAAATTACGATCAGTTTCACTCCAGAACTTCCAGGCCTGGGGGTATGATTAAATTTTCTTTGGAGACGTTTGTTCAAAATGCCCGTTGGCACTGTGTTTAGTGTGTGCTAGAAGATTTCGCGTGCTGTCCTATAAACGAAAGGTGAAGTTTCATGCATATTTTGACAGTGGATAATTTTCTGTAGTTGTTTACCACTTTTAATTGCAACTATACCTCAGTTTGCCACGGTTTTCAAGGCCTGTGGTTGAGTTCAACATTCCGAGCAACTTCTTCAGAAACGGGAGCGGATACTGATGAGTTTGGAGATTAATAGTGAGTGGTGTTGAGAGATTTGTCTGTTTGCATTAGCATACTATTCTCTAGTACGCCGCATTCAGTTCAATTAACTTTTGGTTTGATGTTCGCAGTGCAAACCAGAAGGCTCAGCTTTGAAACTGAATATCTGGAAAATACAGGCCTCATATGGTAGAGTAATATTGTTTTTACGTTTACTTGACATGGAAGAGACTGGCATGCACTATGCCTGCAGCCGGTTAATCAGTTGTTTTACATACCCTCAATTAAAATGTTGCACTCAACTAGGTTTTACGTGTACTTGGTAGTAGACGCAACTGTCGGAATTGCCCTGAAGCCGCGGGTTTTCTAGATGAACATGCCAAAAGGGATCTAGTTTAAGACAGTTAGTACGATTGAGGCGGAATCTCATTTGCGCTTGAGCCAAATGATTTTTGGACTAAAACGCACCAGATAGCAATGAGAACACCAAATTCTTTTTCTGTGGTAAGTCT
Organism: Paragonimus westermani; assembly: GCA_008508345.1. Taxonomy (NCBI): domain Eukaryota; kingdom Metazoa; phylum Platyhelminthes; class Trematoda; order Plagiorchiida; family Troglotrematidae; genus Paragonimus; species Paragonimus westermani. The sequence goes on along the minus strand of QNGE01001360.1, from coordinate 56,680 downwards.
TGTTCTCACCATGGATTTTCTTATAGAATTGGAATTACTGATAAACGGGTGAGAAGTCCGCCTAACGTTACTCAACCCTTTCGTGACCAACCGCAAACTTCTATAGTTTCCCACACTTTACCCCTTTTGATTAGAAGTATTACACTGACATGAAGCCCAGCAAGCTGTCAGTTGTTATCTCACAAACTCGCTGAAGAACTTCACTGTCAAAGAGAGACGGGGCTTCTTATGCGTGAATCAACATTAAAACTCATAAATCTTTCGAAGACAAGTTGAAAACGGATGCACGCACACAACTTTCTCAATTACTACAGTATAGAAGTAAGTTTGCAACTACTGAGATCACATCACATGATACCACGTATTTTTCAACGATTCTAATGTATACAACCGGCATACGAATTTGGCCAGTAAGTGTTACGGTTAATTAGCGCTGATCTGTCAATCTAACCTGGATTTTCTTGGCATTTGCCAAAAGAAACTTAACCGATGTGTTCGTGGATCACTGCTAGTTTGATGGGCAGTTCACCTCTTGATATTTAAGTGGTGCCGGAGCCCCATTTGGTCAGGGAAGGGCTGAACGAACATAAACTTTGATCAACCATTATCTGTGTCACAGCAAAAAAAGCAGAGATGGTTGTGGAGTGGGGACATTCAAAGTGCATCGAAACAAGTGAAACTTTGCAAGGTGCATCTTCGGATCACATTCCTTTTTGTGGTTGATGTTCATACCATATATCGGTTGTTTGGACTGTTAGAAATCAACTCACATTAAGTTTTCTCGAAAATGCCTGTTTTAATCCCATCGAAACTTCCGTAAAATTAAAGTTTTCCTTAATTTCTAGCAAATTTCTAGCATTGAAGATATTGAGATAACTGACATAAACTAGTGTGGTACCAACGAGTTGGCTGCAAACGGCCCTCCTACTGAAGACTTGTTCTATCTCGTAGAGCGGTTTTTGGGTAAGATAGTCAAGAAATGTATACATAACGCATTCAGATATGCATTGGTCTAGTTCGTGATTAAACGTTAGTCTGTGGTTGTAGATCAGATATGCAGTTGCTTCAAGAACTGTGAACTTTTCAAATCTTTTGCAGAAAACGGCCTTCTTACAATGATAATATTTTTCTCTCAGACTTTTTTCTTGAGGGTTTGATGCATCTTTTGCTACCGGTAGGGCATTTGAGTCAAGTCTTCTCAGGATTGCTTTTGAAAACCACATGGTTTCTCTGTCACAACTCAAAATTTTTCACTGTTAATGCTGGTAATGTTTGTGGTGCTTACGAAATTTCCTTTACAAAAACAACATCATTTTGGGATTCCAGCTGATAGTTTCCTGACCGAGATGGTATAATTTGTGTATACCATCATCTTCATCAGAAGTATATGGAGTCTGGATATAAATCTCAAATCTTTACGTTAAGGAGCGCCGTCTGAAGGGACCACTAACGTCTGTAATAGCAGCTTGTATTCCAGAGACAACAGGGTATTTTCCATCCTTCCATGCACACTGATCTTTTTAAATTGAAGCTACGGACATACTTTTTGTCAGCAAACCTGCTGTTTATTCAGCAGCGCATTTTTTGTTCGTGTGGTTGAATAGATAATTAGAAATGTCACCATAATAATTTGAATAGCTATCTTGGTTCAAACCCTTCTTGTACATTTGAATTTATTGCGTAAATTTTGAGTGTGTTGAAACATCTAAATTTAATCCACGATAATAACTATTCTATACAAAAAAAACGTGTGTTGCTTACTAACATTACGAAAACTTTTCAGTGATTCGTCTACGACCTTGCAGACATTATGATAATGTGAGGTTTTTGGTCACTGGTGATTAGTTTGAGGATGAATTTTGCCGATCGAGATCTAGAACAACTTTTGAAGCTTACCGGATAATTTGGTATTGGTCGAATGAAGAATTGTTACATTAGTAAAAGATTAAGTGAATTATTTTGCTGTGCAGTTATAGCGCCTGGGTTTGGTATTTCGGCAACAAAAGATTTTTTTTGAAATAAATATGGTAATACAGAACAGAGATCAGGGTAATGTTGTGGAACAGTAGAAATTATCATGTGTTGCATTAAGTATATAAAGTTCAAAAGAGAAAATATATTTATTTATTTCGTTGTTTTACTTAAAGGGTGATGATGTACATATAATTATATATAATAACACGTCCATAGCTACCACACACCAGGACCTGATTGAATGATCACTTCAGAGGAGTTATTGTTGGGAGAAAATATGATGGAAGGCAATTAATATTATGGGTAGTAACGTGTCGACGAGGTAAGAAAGCAGATGTTTTTCTCATATCGGTTTCTCATCCGGGTTGATTAGTGTTAGTTACTTTTTAAAAAGGTTTGGAAAATATCCAATTGCCCGAAATCATAGATTTGGCTGGAATCGGACAAGCGGCGGAAACAGTATTCTCAATCAACTCCAGCGTTCCACCAGCTGAGTTACGCAAGGAACTCAGAAATCTTCTGAATTATTCGATGGATTTTACACTATTTACCGGATTGGATGGCTAATAGGGTGTGTAACATTTGTAGCCTTCTGGCATTTTCATCACAGATTACACTGAATGCTGGTTACTTTCAGAGGTAGCCTCGAAATATTGTTGAAGGTAGGCACTTGTTTCGAAGCAGAGAACGGTTGATTTTCTTCTCACCCTGTCCACTTATTCAGATGCTGCTCTTTGTTATTCCTCCTCCTCCAAACAATCACCGGTAGGTCGCTGTCCGTTGTTATCAAAGAAATCCTGCTACCGTGTGTTTACTCCTTTGGCTACAAATTTGAATGCTTAAACAACTATGATGCATCGTCTGAAATGCTTGTGCTATTGGCTGATTGTGTTCAGTTGGTTTTCCTCTATATTCTTATGAAACTATGGCGTATGATGCAAAATATTTTGACACAGACGTTATCCCAGGTCACGTGACTCATCGAATTACAGCGTATCAGTCGTATTAAAGCACACGCATGATGTGCTTTGGTATAAACCTCTGATTCTCATCTTATTAACACACCACCAAGCACACCAGATTTGCTTTGTTGTGATATTTGCTTTCCGCATATCAACGTAGGGTTTTAAGTAAACTCTGAGAAAACCGGCTGGATAAACTGTATCATACTTTAAGACCAGATATGCGTTTGTCTACCTTAAAAGTAGTAGAGGTTGTCTGAAAATTTACGAGGACGAAAAATTACTTGTCTTTCTAAAACTGCTTGATTTCCCTCAGTCAAACGGAGAAAATGGCCTTCACCATCGGTGCCAGTGGACCAACCCACCAAGTTACATATGTTATTAATAAGTATCTACTACTGTATCGGTCAGTCTTATTGCCTCTCTTTGTTACCGTGGAAGACAACTTGCCCATTTTTCACTGAAACTAGTAGCAAACTTGTATCTTGTCAACTGCAAAACCTTCGACTATATATTTCTTTCATGGATACGAGGCATATCTTTGTATGCATGCTATCAAATAGCACTGATTCTCCCAAGATAAAAAAGGCAGCTCATCTTGTAAGACTGTAATTTTAATGTGAACACATTGTGCAATGCTCACGGAGTTAATTTATCCGGACTTATCCTCTATCAAGAAGGCACACGAGGCCATGCTGTTTCGTGGAATAACTATTGAAAAATCAATCAATTTCAACGAAAGATTATGCCAGTTTCAACCGGATGAATATTTAAGCGGTATCTACCTAAGGCAGTTTACCGAAAACGATTGCATGTTTACTGTTTACATTTAGAAACTAGTTATATATATTATTCTACGGGTTTCCATAAATGTTTCTGAGTTGGGCGCATTTCACATCAACTGAAGCTCTGCGCTTCCTTGGCAATCTTATCTTTGGTTGTAAACAACTTTGTTCGGACTCATGCCTGTCTTCGATTCCCTGAGAGGATGTCGACCCTGATGATTCGCTGATGCTTTCGGTTACCAAATGTTTTGATCTCGGGTCTACTCGACATATTGAATGTGTAAACAGATGTGCTTTACGTGCGTGAGTGCCTGTGTGTGCATCAATCTCCACTACTGGTCGGCCAGCTTTCCTTCACTCAGCCAGCCAACCAGTCTAGAGACGTTTGTGGACTGTAAATTTTGCCGCACTTTTTTTGAAAATAGTATGCACATTTAGGAATGGGAGACACGTTGCTTGCAGTTGATGCACGCTGTGTTTCTTACCGTGTGCCCAGAGTGTTTGCCTTCCGGATGGTACAAAAAACGTCTGTACCTTTCGATAACTATCGACCACCCAAGACGAGGAGGATGAGACAATCTAGCCAACCGCTTGAATACGCTTCATTGACTGCTTTATCGAAGTGGAGCTCAGGAAGTAAAAAATCATACGAGCCCTGAAAGCTACTTCCCTATATGAGTTTTCCTTTCTGCCTTCGCCCTCCTATGGTTATGATGTTGACGATCAAGCAGTGCAGTTCACTTGTTTTAACCGCACAGACAACAGCTCACCATATAGATTGGGAATAACACAACGTTTCGAGCAAGTTGTAATACTCTACGTTTCAACCACCTCGGGTGGCCTTCCTCAGGAGTGTTGTAATCGAAATCACCTTGACAGAGGAACAGAGGTCACATGGGATTTGCCGTGGTTAGGTCAATTTGTGGTGCATCTGACCGGATTGGTCTAATCCTTTGCCCACTAAGTGAGGGTGAGACAGATGTAGATAAGACGCGTCCGTGTCTGGTGCTGTTTATCCATCCACGCCACACTGCAGACAGCGGTTTGCTATAATTGCGATTAACACAAGCGTGCTGTGTATAAATGGTGAGAGCTTCAGCACAGCACCGCTCCGCATACGAAGCTAGACCCTTGTGAATCACTCGAGCTTGATCGAAACCTACGTTGTGATTTTCTGACAGTGCGATGGCCGAATCCTTCTCTGGCCTCTGAAATTGATAGGCGTGTTTAGCAGGAAACCTTGTGTGCCTCTTGTGTTCGGCAACACGTACTTTCAGTTGTCTACTTGTCTCTCCAATGTAGCTGGCGTTGCAGTCACCGAATTTGATTTCGTAAACGCAGTCTGTCTGGTCGCCCATAGAAATTGGATCCTTAGGTTGTGTTACCAGTCGTTCTAAGGTATTGTCTAACCGAAATACAGTCCGGATAGCGTACTCAGACAGAATGGAGCGGATTTTTTCAGATGTTTGTTCACGATACGGTATTTGCACAGTAGACTTGAAAGTTCTGGTCTTTTTTGTCTCTTCCTTAGTGGACATGCGCTTAATTGTGTTCTCAATAAATGCGTTCGGATAGTGATTAGCGTCTAGCATTTCTTTGATATGAGAAATCTCTGTTGTTCTGGAGAGCTCAGTGGTGCAGATCTTGTTAGCTCTGTTGACGAGTGATTTGATGACTGCTCTCTTCATACCGTTCGGATGGGACGAGTTGAAGTTGAGATAACGGCCAGAATGGGTTGGTTTGCGGTACACTGAAGCCTGAAATCTCTGTTGCTCGTCAACTTTGACAAAGCAGTCAGCCGTGCATTCTGTTTGCCATCTTCAACTTAAGCTTCCCTTCTATTTTCGTTGCTCCACAGTTTGCCAACTTTTACATAACGTCTATACATCTAAGCTTGATTTCAATGAGAGGTCATTTGTGTACCTTCTTAAAGCATGGCGCTAACGTGAAGCTGTCCACTAGTGGATTGGGGACCGACATTCGCTGACTAACATTCTGTGCTCATTTACAAACTGCGGCCTCATTTATTAGATATGTGCTGCTTCTTTGAGAACGACATCTATGATCCACGCGTTACCACCCCTTGCTTTTATTAATACGACATATTTCAATATAAGCCCATAAGTTGCCGCTCTGGCGATTATATGGTCAGAATCTTGTGAGCTAATTTTTATCACTAGGCACATATGTGTCATTCCATTCGATGGACGACTTACCGCTAGTAGTTATCCTAAGATCAAGCGTTGCTTGGTTGGCGTTTTATCAACAGACCAACCAGAGACAGACAAGTATGAACGCTCTCAAATACCTTGTGGACCTTTTAATGGAATCAACATATCAACTGTAATGTAGTTTGCTGGTGGCCTGCATACACAAGTGGGCGGGTTGGGAAGGAGTACTGATATATTACGGTGCACCGAACTTGTGTGAACTCTCCATCTGGAAAACAACTTGTCTTTTGAAGCTTTTAGCAAATGATTGTCCCTGGACTAACGAAATATCGACGTGACAATCACCACTGTGTCACACGATGTTCATCCTCTCAGAGCAACTTCCAAGCTTATAACGATCACTTTTTTATCAACTGATATCGTAGTACCTGCATCAGAGACCGCCGGTAGTAGGGTATCATTTATATATAAACAGAACATTACCCACAATTGATCGCAGCTGTCCCATTCGTCTTTGATCGTCATCGGATAAAACATGGCACCGTTTTCAACAAGTTAAGGAAAGTTCACAGATTTCATCAGAAATGTCTGTACTAGGATAATTGATCACCCAGCACTGTTAATCAGCATCAAACATATTTGGCCTCAGCATCTGTTAGATTCAGTGGGGGCACTGAGCATCAGTTTTTATGTTTTAACGCCGAGCAGCAGACTAGCCGTACTTGGTGGGTTCTTTAAAGAAATCTGCTTCTGCCTGAAGACCCTTGAGATTTTTATATATTTTTATTAATGGTTGTTGACTTTCTGCAGGTCGCAAAAAGAATTCTGCATGCACTCACTGTGCTTCACAGGTGGAACACGCCAATTAGGTCAGTGGCTACTACTCTTTCTACGCCTCCTTGTTAAGATTTCAACTTACCGGATATCTTAGAAATTATCTGCTAAGCAACGGTGCTCTGGTATGTGGTTCAATTTAACGAATATAATGCATGCTGGCCATCTCACCTTCAATCCAATCAGGTAACATCCCAACCATCTAAAACAGACGCAAACGGCCTTGCCCCTCGAACAGTAACTGGTGGCTGAACGTCTAGAACAAAAGCACACAGGTCGCTAAAACTCGTTGTAGTTCACAGATTTGGGCAAACAGCTACATTTGACAAATTTTTATGAAACGTCCACAACATGTATATTGTAACTATCGGTGAATTTGTCTGCTTCCCAATATGTTAAATATTCTAGGTTCTTCAATCCTGTCTGTGAATTCCTTACCTCGAGTGATACAACTCACAAGAAGCGAAGCCGGATTTTACTATGATTGTCAGCTCTGATTGTATCGGCTAGCAGAGGTTTGACACTTACCAAAAACGCTTGTCTGTCTTAAATCTAAAAATGTTCGAATCAGTTCATAGGGCTACTTCTTCTAATTGACTTAAGAGACATCTCGTAGATAAGTATATCATACTCAATTCTGTCTTGTGTGAAAATATATTGTGGAGCTTTTATTCACCAGAGATGTTTGTCACTGTTGTACATTGGCCCTCTAGTTACTAAAATTCGAATTAGACTGCACTCTAATGACAACGTGAGAGAAGGAATATTGCGATGACATCTTGCTCCAAGTGAAAAACAAACGTCGTGATTGAGTTCATGCCGGTAACGTGATTCTAATCTGAGGCAACTTGCAGACAATTCGGAATGTTTTGAACAGACCATTGCCATTAATTTATATGAATGGAGCAGGTGTCATTTTTATAAACGGGGAACTGCTAGCCTACACTCGGAATGTATGTGTCGGTAGTTGCCTCAGTGTAGAAACATCTCAGAAGTGATAACCACTTTGTCCAGCTGAGTTGTTGTAAACGCGTTATTAGGGGTGAATTAAAACACGCAACAGTTCCACTTTAGAAACTGTACGGATATGTCGGCGTTTGCCAGTTAGGTCTTAGCACGCTCTGCTTCAGAGTTTTTTCTCGTTTTATGATCACAAATCGTGACAGATGTGCGTAGGAGAGCAACTGTTTTTCCATATTTGAAAGGTGTGGCTTGTGAAAGATTGCTCTCATTTAATGCAAACCTCAAATTAGCATCTGGGCTATCGTATGGCACCTCTTTGGAAAAGTGCTTTCAGCGTCTCACCACCCAACGGGACCGCTTATTTTTGGCTCCGTTGAATCTGATACATGTCGCGTGTATCATTTCTCCGCTTGACTTCTAGGGTCAAATTCATAGAAGCGGGGGTAGGCTGGAAACGATAGTAGGGTGGCAAGACACTGGTTTGATTTCAAGCCGTGAAACATTTAAGGTCAAACCTTGTCACCGTTACCATAGCGCATCGTAGTGACCCATTTTCGTAAGGTTCGAAATACTCAGGTTTGGGAACACCATCAGCTGTGTCTATCCTCGTCTCAAGATTTGTGTTAAATGTATAAGTGTTCGTCATCTGCAGCAAAATTAGACCCATTTTTTAAACGGACAGGTCAAACTTGTTTTTCTTGTCACTGTATACTATCTTCAAATTTATTGCGCATTCTTTCATACTGCAGGCGAAATATCCCGTTACTTCGTAAGGGATCACTGATGGTAAAAATGTTTTCTCAACTGATCACAAATCACTCACTCAGCGATTCAATAGAGATTGATTTAGTTGAAACTTATGTAGCCCTGTATGTATTACAAATTCTGGTGAAATCGGTTCTAAAATATGCCGAACGACAGAGTACGTTTTCTTCTGGCTTGGTATCTGGAAATATGGGTGTGCATGCCAGTAACCGGCAACTCCAATGAGGAGATGGATTTATCAAACGTGTGCTTTCTGAAGATCTGATGCAATAAACTCTTGACCGTATCCAGCTACCGTTGTAGACCCGGCCATTGTGCACAGATTTTGTGGTGTTATTTGATTCCGATGGATACCTGCAGTGTCCACCTATAATAAACTTCCGTCAAAAAGTCGATTATGTTTATTGCTATGTCTTCTTGTTTACTGTTGGCAATCTCATCTTTCAACGGTAATACACCAGGTTAATTTCAGCATGTGCTTGTTGGGATACTTTGTGCACTCAAATAAAAAATCCTCCCGTGATGGTGGTTATGAATAGTTTTTGTGCACAAAAACTGTAGAAACCTTAAATGCTGTCAACTGAATGTGACCTGATGCACTACGACGTCTGAGAGTGTTACTGCCAAGGATTAGCAAACGAATCGTGTGAAGTGGAGAGGCCAAGGGAATGGGAAATTACTTTGTGACAGACGATTGTTTTACAATTTTGTACCTTGAGTGTTCAGCAGGAGACAAAACTATTCGTCGTGTTTTAAGATAATCAACTTATGACATAGGAGGAAACTCATCCGTTGAACTTCTTTGACTGGTTTATTGAACCACTTATTCACCTTGTTGACATCAGCATTTACCTCCTTGCGTCATGGCTCCAACCTCTCCTGTGATCATTTGTGGTTACATGCCCTAGCGTTTGGTAGTCACTTTGAGATTATGAAAACAACACTGTCCTGAAAGTTTTTGTGATCTCAACATTAGGTTGATACATTGGGGTGTATGCTTGTTACGCCATGAGTCATTTAAAGAAAGGTTGCGCAGTACTCTCAACCTTGGGAGTGTTCTGATCAAAACTTCATTTATAGAACCTACATCTTGATTCCGTTTGTTTGTCCTTTTTTGAAGTTTTTCATCCGCAGCCGGTTTAAACGAGCTTAGCAAGTCAAGTAGACGGTGATGGCAAGAAATTTGCCGATGTATTACATCGCAGACAGATCTTCAAAGGGTAAGCAACCAATTTATTTTGTGTCTGTAACAATACTTGAGTTGGAGCAATCACCGTTAAAAGTGTGAATCAAAACCCTGTGAATATGCAACCTTCATTTAATGGTGACCATTCCGGTATAAAGCCGCTCATTAAAAGGTCGTTTTGGTATAGATGGTTTTCTCAAAAACTCCTTCAACATACTGTCGGAATATGTGAGTTTACATTGGAATTTCACTGTCTCACAACAAAAAATAGTTTTTCTAAATTGTTCCTGTTTGGTGCCACCACCCCAAAAGTACTGTGTGGCCTCATTGATCATCAGCTGAAATTTACAACGCCAGTGGAATCAGGCACAACGTTTTGTTATTGCTATCAATAACACGATTAATGCTGTACATATGTATGTGTGTCTATACCTTTTAGAGCGATGATGATCCAAGCGTAGTGTCTTGAGTTAACGTTCAATAATAATAGTTGGGATAAGGCAGGAAATCACGAGTGCTGATATTAATGCCGTTGTTTGTTCACTCTTCAGCTTATACGCTGAAAGATCTTTGTTTATCACCACTGGTTTGCTTGACGCGGGCCAATCACTGGTTAATCTTACTGAAGTCAATGAGAGGTCTGAAAAGTGGGACTAAACCATCACCCATGTTGAAGATCCTTGTTGTTTAGCAAAAAATCCAACAATAATTACCAATGGCCTAAAGAAAATTAAATACCGACATTCTGACTAGGCGGTACTAGGAGTTTTCTCCCTTTTTTAATTTGGGCATATAGCGACCCAATTTCCAAAGAAGAAATAAGGGCAACAATGTATTTTTTGTAGAATACTTAGCCCAGTTATTAGCTTGATAAGTTTGTTGTGATGTTTAGCCTTTGTCCACGTGTTCTGTTCTGTTCCTTGCGTCATGCCTACGTGACCGAATTACACCAGTGCAATAATCACGAAACAACTGAGAACATTTATGAATAAATTCTGTGTTATTTTCTAAGACATACGGCTGTAGGAACTGCTGCGGTCAGGATTCAGTGACTCTTGATTCCATAATCCACAATCTGTAAGTAATATCCGGGCAATCCGTTAAATACCGCGTGAAAACGTAGGTAATCAACATCATCCACAATTTGCATGAAGACGAATATCCCGTACCACTACTCGCCATTCAAAATGACGCTCAACTAATTAATGATTTCTCTTACTTCAATTCGGAGAAAAGTCCTGGTCGAGGGGTCGTCGACTGGAGTAAACAAGTCCGTTAATCTCTTCTCTCGAGGCGATCGGGCGATCAAAATATTACTCATGAGCGATTGTGGTGGAGCGTTCACACATGATTCAGTTGTACCTGTTGTGAGGTCATCGACGAAGTGATAACCAAGGTGGCCTCATTTGTGCGTGGTCAGAGATCTAGTCCTAGCCATGGCACGGACATGCACTAATGATGAGTTTTAACAATAGCGGAATTTGAGTCTGGTGCATTTTTTGAAAGGGTCTGACTGGGAGGTCTACGGGAATGCGACAGCTGGGGTCAGTCGTGGGTGATGTTCACTTTATAGGATAAACTCCCTCACTGATCATCAGTAATTTCATCATGTGGAAAACTCTGCATACAACGGGAAAGAGCTGCAAGCATTCTAAACAGTGTCTGTTGGGGCTGCTCAAGTGGGATAACGGACTGGCTGGATTACCTTGGATTTTTGAAGTCTGCTCAAATGCCCATTCACAATTGATAGAGCAGAAAATGACATAGGTTGCTTTGACGAGAAAACAGGTTTGACATCTGGACATTGGCACAATACTGCTTCCGCTCAGGTACACCAACCTAGGTCCTCCCAGATTGCATCGGCGAATTGGTTTTTCAACTTCTCCATCAGGTTCTGACAAACTTATGCAATATCTGGTCAGCCGGTGAAGCTTTCGCCATCATATTCCCTTGCAACTGATCGAGTGGTATGTCCAAAAGTCTCAGACGGCCAATGCAGTACAAGTCCAGAAGATTCACTTTCGAATGCTTGGTACGATAGACCGTACCACATGTATGAACATCACGGTGAACTATGTCATAACATAACTCATCAGTCAGTGTCAAATTTTCCCTAGATGTGTTCTGCGGTGAATATTCTTTTCTTGTACACTAGATGGTCAGTGTTCTTCCATGTTTGCGCAAAGTCAGCGTGATATCAAAACCACTGTCGAGCTGTAGGCGTACCAGACTGCTGCTAATTTACACCGATGGGTGCTTTCGGTGTGCAGAGAAGTTGGGGTTAAAAGTGGTCAGAACAAAACTCAGGTTTGCATCTTGTTTCCCAGGTTACTTTTAGTGGTTTCTTCAAAGTGACGGAGGACTTCTCAATGACAAGTTTGGATGGCAGCAAGTCCTCTTGTGCTCTGATCGATTGTATTTTTGACAGTCGTGGTGTATAAATTGACAAGACCGCACACAATGTCAATCACTTTAATGTCAGCACGCAGTTGGGGGCTTCGATATGGGCTGCGGGTCGTGGATCGTTGTTCCCCTGTTGGCGTGTTTGCCGCGAAATGGAACAGATTGCATGTAACCCCCGACTGTTCAGTCATGGTTGTGTCATGCTTCAAATTGGTCAACCATTGGCAATCGTTGTTTGAGAGTCTTGTTTACCCTTGTGCAACATTCGGGTATGAATGTTGAGATTTCTATTTTATTGTAGGCATGAAGCAAAAATTAGACAGTTGAGCTGATTCTCCGTCAACGTTCTCGGGTAACTGCTCTCACGTAAGTGACAAAATCAACACGTTCATTTGGAACTAACTCGAGGCATTGATACCGGGCGTTGAACAAGCAAAGCTACCCGTCGGCATCTTCACTGTTTCATCAAAATTGGGATCACGAGGAGTCTTTGTGAGAATGAAATCAGCGTACCTCGAATGTTCTGTCGAACTGAGTTATCCAAAAAATAATCGCAACTTCCTTGCATCACGCAAGTCAGTCAATTCCTCTCGAAAGACATCTTATTAGCCAGCCACGTTGACAACATAATGGGGCTGCACATCTCGACTACGCCATTTCTTCTACATTTCAGCAGTCACGGTGAAACTGTTCAGAATGTGCCCGGGCACTTTAGTCAACTTTCATTCAGCTCAGTTTGCAGCATGTATGGGTTACACCGGCGTTAAAACCTGCGTTTGGAGTTCATTCGTTCATTTTGCTACACACTCTGTCTCTTGTAGTTTCACTTCATTAGCACGTATTTGCTAATAATGCATCATTTTCTTTCCTTCAGAGACTAAGGCTACCGCTTGCATCCATATCTGTATTCCTCCTTCAAAGTGAAGTTAGGTACCAAAACATTGAAACCTCAAGCGGAGAAACAAAAACTGGTATTACAATATGTGCACTCAGTTGTTCTATAATTTTAGTCAGTGTGATACGTTTATACAAAATGGAATACAAGAACGACCTTGCAAGTCTCACCGAACGATTTTTATTACTTATAATGTAGCGAGAAGGCGTCCAACAAAGCACAATCTTTATTGTCCAAATCGCCAGTCACATGCAACGCGCGCTCTCTCGTTTATGAGTCGTAATTCCAACCCGCAGCACCCCCGGTTTCCGTTCACACGTCGTGTGCACTTCTAACCGGTTTACGTGTGTGACCGGTGCCTTCTATCGGAGGGTTTTCCGCTTGCCATTCCTCGTCTGTTTGTTCGATTTCGTTGCGCGATGGCTCGTCCGGCTGCTCGTGCTGTCCGCCATCCACCCAATGTTGGCCTAGACCGTATTCTAACATCGTGTCGAGATGTTCCTCTAAATGTTGTAAGATCCACGCCTCCGATCTGGCCGTCTGTCGTATGTCGCCTGCCCTGCCTCGCCCGTTGGTCCGATCCAGTCGAGCGATGACTCCTCCGGTCGCGCACCTAGTCCTTGATCCGATCGCGGCAGGTTTTCGTACGTACCTCCCCACGTTGAGGTATTCGGCCGAGCGTTCGAAAACTTGCACCTCCGACCTGACAATCCACCACAATAATTATAGCCGACTGGGTATATGTCGGTTTGTGGAATTTCACGTTACCCATACGTTTCAACTTGTTAGCTAATGGTAGTTGAACTGGATGCGCTGGATTCGTAATAAATGCGTAGGTCTGCGCTTGTCAGAACATTTGGTGGTCCACCCATTTTGGTTTACTTAACCATGACTGGTCAGTTGCAACTGGGAAATCCGTGATTTGACGATGCTGTGTACAAAAAGGATGCGTAGTGTGAGAAAATGTATGAGTTTGAATCGTGGAATTTTGTGGTGAGATGTTGGCACGAACTGATGAGGTAGGAATTACTGGCAGCAATGTCTTCAAGCTAAGACAGGTTTGTTGTGCATTACTTTATGAACACCTTACTAATAAAGTTTTTCTGCTGAACATGTGAAGCTTGTGGCTTCTTGAAGGCTGAGTTTGCAGATAGTTGAGTATTGGATGTTTGTAAGTTTCAACTGTGTTGCCTGAGGGTACCGTATAATTTTCAGGATGGGCATACCAAGCATTCAGATAGCCGCAAATTCAGTCACATAAAAACCCTGCTGATTCACATTTACAATCACTTTGTAACGTTTGGGGTTAGCAAGCCATTGGGCTAGAAAATGTCAGTAGATTTGTCACAGCTCAAGAGGGTAAACATATGAAGAAAACGTTCTCATGAAATAGCACAGTGAATGTCATTTTTATTTTTATACGCATTTTTATTGCTATTGCTTCGGTTTTGTTCTACGAAAAACGGTTTCCGTATTTTCGAAAACCAACTTCTGCTACTAACGAACCTTATGAGTCTTTTAAATTAACAGTTTCTTAGCAGCCTTAGCTAATAAATTTTAAACGTGCGATTCGTGGTGAGCCGACCCGTCCTGAAAAACGGTTGATACGATGGGAAAAAATGACACACCAAATATAAAACAATATTCGGGATCTATTAAACGCTTGTCGACTTTAAAAATAACTTGTGAACTACAAGCAAGAAATTTGAACAATAAAGCGGAACATTTCTGCATCCATAAAAAGGCAGTTTTTGTTGCAGTGAAATTAAGACCAAACTGTTCTTCTTCCTTGAAATTTTGAATCAAGTTAGGCCGTTTATATAAATTAGTTAAAATAGAAAAAATATACTTTCATTCCGCACTTTGTTGTCAGTCTTCGTAGTCTGATTAGCAGGAAGACAAATCTGGCTAGACTTACAACAAGCTGATTAAGAATCGGTTTTTCTTTTAAACACAGAACCGGTTGCTGATGGCTGACCAACAAGATGTTGCTAGATTTGAAAAGTTGTGAGTCAGCGGCATTCTTTAAAACCCCGGAGTTTGATGTGAAGTTGAACCTGTTACTTTTAATTCACAATTGTTTTGCGATAAATGGAATGAGGTTTTATCATCGCTGGGTGTTACTTACTGGCGATGATGAAACTTCGATCCATTTATTGCAAGAAACTTTTCGAGCAAAGGTCACAGCTTCAGATTCACATACTTCTTGGCGTTGGTTTCAAGCATTCCCTCTGCTCTATGAATCAGTTTGCTCGCGTAAACACAAGAAAGCTAAAAGATATAACTATTGGTGAGAAGTATATCAGTTTTCCTTTTCACCCGGGATAGAGGGAACCTAGTCATTTGTGTGGGTAGAACATGTCACACTGCGATATGTACGCCCTTCAACATTGCGTTGCTCATCATTCTTGAGGCAGTTTTCAAACTGTTACCCTTGAAAGGAAGTTTCCTGTGGTCAGTTTCTCGTACGTCCACAATCTCATTTCAAGAAGGGGTAAGTTTATTCCACTACCCGGTGGAAAGCTCCGGGAAATTGTTTCATGCAACATTTTGTGCGATACGGCTTGGTAGGCCGGCATTGTACCTTCGGAGCATAATCTTGGCCTTCTGTAGTTCAAAAGCCGTTGTTTCTCAAAATAACTTTGTGAACAGAAGGCCAAAAGGCAAAGTGCACAGTTAATTTTCTCGTGATTGTCGCTGATTCACATCAGCTGCACACTACAGTTCTGGTTTGTTGTAAATCAACGTATTTATCAATTGTATTGCGTATCTTCTAGGAACGAAGTTTCCTAAGATTAATGTATTCCCCATCCATTCCGGTTTTGGTTAAAATGAAGTTGTGGTGACTCCCCCCTTGCATGTCTTACCAAGATGTCCGTTAGAAGGGTATCTGTTCTTCATTTCATGCCCAGAGGTTGTTGAGAACTTGGGATAGACATGATTGGAAGCCTAAGTTGATTTTGTCAAAATGTTCCTTATTTCGTCCACTTGAGGACACACTGTCGACATGGTGTTTATAGAGTTTTAGTTAGCTTATGTCTGGAAAGACTTCTGGCTCAACTTTAACGCTCAACACGACAGTCGAAGCAGAGCGGAGTGCGCTTATATGGCCGCCCCACTCATTAGTTGAAAACCCAGCACGTGGAATGAGTATCTTAAAGAATCCACAGGGATTAGAAGATGAGTGACGCTTGACAAAATATAGTTGCGGGTAAAATCCACTGATTTGTGCAGTTGTACGCTTTCGACATATGTGAGGTATTAGTCATACGTAGTGTAAAGTATTTTGTTACTTGAGACTACCTATAAGTATCATAATTTCAATCCTCAACGATGGTGTTGGCGGATTCCAGTGTGAACGGCTGAGAGGTCCTGTTTGGACAGTTAGTCATCTAAGTCATTTCGTGGATTCCGTGTGATACAGTGATTTAGGCGGGTTATTGAGTCCAAATATGAGGTTTCTCACTTCCAAGCTTACCTTCGTATCTCAGCTGACAGAGCAAATGCAGCTATTGGGCATGATGTTTCTCTTGCTGTTTTGAATCCAATGGAGGCCCAGGTTTCTCGAAATTGGGTCCCATCTAAGTTTTACGCGTTGTAGTGTACGAACCTTTGCTATTTTGTGCTGTTTCACTAATTTCCTCTAAAATATTGGCCACTTACTTCTGGTGAAAAAGCTCTGACGTGTCGACGAGTTATTTTGGTAGCTCATATCAAGAAAATTCACACGTATGTAAGATAAACAGTAATGGAGTACTAGTTCAATAGATTTTAGGTAAACAGCACAATTTTGGATTTTTGGTGCCCACAGGTTTTAAGGCGTGGCATGCTTTGTTTATGATAAACCTCACAATGAAAGTGTTGCTCAGGGCGCATCTATATTTTCATTTTGAGTACAATACCCCACTAGTTTACGCGTTTGAATGTCAAGAATCCGCGAACGTTTTCTCACCATAATTACATGTGGTGGATAGCTTACAAATATACTGTTCCCTCATCCAATTTTTGAATTATAACGTTCTTATTTGTCTTGAATCATTGAGATTTAATTAATTAACGATCCAACCCGTTTTGTCTTTTAACCATTCCAACAATTTCTTTCTATTTGTGTTATTTCTTTGTTAATTATATCTTTTACAGAAAAGGCGTTACTGCATACAATACTAGCGATTATTAATTGTTTTCAGATAACGAAAATGGAATAGAGAATGTCTAGTTTGGTAACTAGAATCAGTCATGAGAGATCGGACGACAGACTTCTGTTCGGTAAGGAAAGACTTAAGATGAGTACATTGTATCACTGTGATTCACAGGTATTAATCGTAGACCACTTCGTTGGTTAAGAAGTGGCACTCTAGGGAAATGGCAAGGCTGACGGAAATCCAGAAACTAACGGATTCACCATATATTCTCCTCAGTTTGCTGGTCTACGTTGTCTCTGTTAGGTTGTTTCGCAATGTGTTCTAATCCACACATATCTTTCGTTCGCCGCAAAGTGTAGTATTCTATTCCAAACAACTTGTTTCTGGCCATTTCAACCATAGAATGAACCGTAGACTGCATAGTATTCTACCAGACTACTATTGATATACTGTGCATCTCCTGGACAGCAACGCTCACAAACTTGTATTCAATTGGTTCGGTAGTATTACTGTAGATAAACGTGTGATTTTGGAATCAGTAATTGGATCAAACTGAATAGGATCAATAAAGCTCCAGTTTGAGATTGTTAGTTGTGATCACCTCAGTCTAGCTTTAACACCATAGTGCTATGCTATAAAAATATTGATCAGATTGACTTATGTAAGCTGGAATGTCTTCAGAAAAAAATTATGGTGTTATCTAGAAAGTGGAAAAACAACTAAATATATCTGTGTGCTGTAGGGTGACAACGATATCCCGAAGCATTGATGTATATCTAAATTATTCAATCAGTGGGACGGCATCTGTTGTCAGTGATCAACATTCGTGGTGCATTTTCACAAATAAATTTATCATCAAATGTTGATTCATAAAACTTATGAAGACATTTTATACGGATCATACATATAGCCACTGGTGACATTAATCATAACCCGTCAGCTCCCGGGACGTTTCGGGCAATATGCCTCAATATTCGGCTTGCAAGTTATCAAATATACGAACTAATTATTCCTTCTGATCATTTCGTTATTCAACTTGTACTGAATATTTCGTCCTTATTTTGTTTCGGGTAACAACCGCTTGAAAATTAACAGTTCAGTTTTACCGCTTCAGAACAATGTGGTAAAACAACGAGTGGCCCATAGTTATTGATCTATATAACACGGCAAGATGGACATTTTCAATGTTGCGGCAGCTAGGCTGAGCGTGCCGACCACTTCTCTTAACAGGGAGCTTACAACCTGGCACTTGTTTATTACCTTTTCGGAGAAGGTTGTCCTCGGGTTGGCGTTGGATGACAGAACTGTGAATAAATTGACCAGGCCCATCTGATGACTAGTAATATTTACCTGGTCTGCGAACGAAGGTGTTAGTATCAGTTTGAGAGTTAAAGTACCACCAGGCTTTTCGTCTTAGTCAATGTTGTTTCGTCAAGAAGGTGCTCCTCTTCATCCGCTAAAAGTTTCCGCTCAAGCTACTAAGTTACACAATACAACGACGATGAGGTCACTGGTTAATCAAAGGAGAGGCTGCATTTTTCAACGAACAGTAGCGAAGAATAGTCATTTTTGTAACTAATTTCCAAGTGTATATTTCTGTAAATTCAAATTTTTTTTTGATAATTCGAGTTAAAACAAACAAGTCCAAAAGCTGTGCTGAAACTGCTTGCACTGGTAACCAGTCTGTTACTAACGCTTTCAAATTACACATTCCGGAATTTGTAGTGTTTTCTGAATGTATTGTTCACGTATAAGCAATATCTTTCCAGCCTCTAGCTAGAGCAAGCTATCACAATTACTGTAAATGAGATTCATTATGAGAACTAGATTTAACTTATACAGTTTACTCACCTAATACCGTGTAAATTAAAAAAGACAATATAAATATACGCATAGCAGTCCGATTTTCTCCTGAAGGCCTTAGGTAATCTGACCTACTTACTGGCAAATGCAAATTAAGCAAAACACACCTCTGTTGTCCACATGTCAGGCTTTATTAGGAGACGGTGGAGTTAAATAGAAATGACCGCAAGAAATTTTTATATAACAACAAAATTCGTGGCTAAAGTTTGCTAACCTTTCCAGAGATGTTTTATTTTTAAAACTGGACTATTATCTTTGCTGGAAATTAAACGGAAATTAGGCTAACTCTAATTCCGGAACCAATGCGGTGTTGATGCCGGTTTGCTTTTTTTAATCAACGTCGTCTATTAATGGCACACTTATCAAAAACGTCCACGTTGTTGTGCTTAAGTTTCCGTTCCACACCTGTTTTTACGCCATTACCCAGAGAAACACTTCCCTGTTCTACTACCGGCTTTTGTGTGTACCCATATATCCGCTGATATCGAGCGCCACACATTGGTAGAAGTACAAGACGACCGTCTGACAGTGTGTGAAGTTCATCCTGCATGGATGAACAGTGGTATGGGTAAGACGGATTCTGATTCAACTTTTGCTCATTTCACCGACTTTAATCATTCTGTCAGTAAGAAAGACTTTTCAGATTGTTTACGGCGTGCCAAGTAGTCGACAGAAACGGTAAAGTTTCCAATGTTAACCGCTTCCGACGCCACCAGCATCGGATTGCGCAACCCTGATCTCTGCGCTCAGACGAGGTTCATACGGACATTTAGGCTCTTCTGACGTACCGTTTGAAACAGTGTTTGAAGAATTGACAACAAACACGCTGTACATAACCTCCATCGACCGTTTTCCTAGCTCACCTTAGTTACTGCCGTAAGATGTGTTTTCATTTTTTTGATAATGAAAGACAGAAAGCAATTCTTGATCTCTAATTTGTCCACCTCTTGACTCCAATGACTTTCTTCGTAAGCATACCTGTATACGGTGGTATAAGATATTTAATGTCTAGTGATATTGCAGTTCCGTTTGTACTTCAGATGTTACATATTTTTCACAAATAATTGCGGATTGCTGTAAATTCTCTCAAAAATTTCGAAACTAAATGAACTTGTTGAAGTCTGAACAGGTTAGCAAACTTCATCCGGTTGACACTCGCCGGGTTTTGTTGTTAAACTAGACCTCATAACTAATCAGCAGAACACACAATTCAGCGTTCAAAGCGTGCGGATTACTGAATCCCTAGCGAAATATTGCGAAATGATTACTGCCTCCGGCAAACAGACAAATAGAACAAATAGCCAAATTCGTGTGGGCACAATAAAGATCAAAACTCAATCAATCATAATGATAAATTATGTTGCATATATTTAATTAGTAACGAGCATTTTGGTGTCAGATGTGATACCGCGGTAGAAACAGGGACACACCAATTTTGTACAAAGTCTCAGTTCTTTGGATTCCACATACCTGTGCAACGATTGTGTGGTGAGTTCAGCTGTTTTTGTCGCTGTATTTCAACTGCTTGTTGAACCTAGTCTGCTCGATCGTCTTTGATTGTGGAGAGAGGATTAACTTAGGATGTAACATTTTCAGCAATGACGTACTGATTTTTGGTTGATTGATTGGATTTTATTGTTCTGCTGACTACCGAGATAAATACGTTCCGCTGCTTTGTGAATCAGAACGCCAAACCTTAAGAGATCGAGCTAGCATGAATGGGGTGTCTGTGTTCCGGTTTCATCATACTTGACGCCTAAGCATGAAGACTGAATATTATCTCCGATTACAGATTTGTGCACACAAAGACAAGTCTCACTTTACGTTGAACAGGATGGATTGTTACTTAGTGCGAAACAAATTCCACCAAGTCCGAATAAACGGATAGCACCGCCGGACCAATGGCAGGATGATGGTTCGTCAATACAATGACATCCAGATTATCCATTTCCGTTGAACGGTGTGACTCAGTAGCAGATTTGTGATCTGATTGAGTTTTCAGATTCTCATCGCAAGGTTTTTCTCTTTGACATTCATTTATGCTGTGTTGAACCAGAGAGAAAATGATTAATAACACCAGACGGGTAGTCGATTAAATGATGATAAATTTTGCGGATATTTCCCGTGTGAGTAACTAAAGCAATAGAGCTGTTATAACTGGGAGTTAGTTTTTGGAAATCTGGGCTCCCTTTTATTTCAAGTCATCGACAGGAAAAGTGTGCCTAAACGCCTCAAGCGCTGTATCATGTGAGCTATGAAGCCACATCAGGGGCTGTGAAATTTCACACTGAATTGAAATGATAACGTGTGGTGTTGATTGTTGTAGCCATGCTGTCCCCACTTTTGGTAGCGAGATAACAATTCACAAGAGCTCTGTCAACACACGGTTGACCAGTTGAAAACGATTGCTTAGATTACCCGACCACTGGCCTCTTTGACCAACAATGAACATGCTGTAGTATGATTTGCCAGGTCCTGTTACTGATTCGTAGATCAGCGGCGAACTCAGTTGGTTTTTCTCACTTCGTATGCAAACTTAACAGGTGAACGACAAATGCGTGAAACAACAGTGTCGTCAGTGTTTTTTTATCTGTGCTGTATAAATTTAAAAAATTTACAACGGCCAACTCTGTGATGGTTTCTGCAAGTTACTTCATCACTGACTACAACCATTGTGTATATGCTTTAAAAGTACCATCGTTTTTATTTGATCGCCTGGCATGTTTGTCCTCGGTTGCACACATTTACACGGAACTATGTTATTACGCAAATGTAAGAAATCTCCTTCAGGCAGTACGGGGCAAGGACTTTTTAAATCCTTGCAGATCTTCAGCCATCTGCTACGTTGAGCTGTAGACAGTTACCATTTTTAAGTCACTCAATTCCACCGTTTAGAACAAACAAACACATAAAACGTTCGGTCGAAAATACCCAGTGATGTCATGAGGACAACAGTGTAACGATAATTTGCACATACCAGTTCCGAAGCTGGTTCGGCCTCTTTCAGTTTGTTCACTGTTCTCACTTCTCAACCTGATTCTGGCTTACTTTCGTGAAGATCGAATAAGCGCATGAACGAAAAGTTTCAGAACCCTCTAATCTTTTTACCTGGTGATATAAAAACGCTGGTTACCTCAGCATACCTGAAAAATTGGATGTGCTAGCAACGATCTCAGTTTGAATAGAACGGCCAGTAGAAACAAATTCTGGTATAAATTCATTTTGCACACCCTCGTCGGTTGTAAACGTAGGACTACCATGAAAACAAAAAATACTTGAGTGGAAGTAAAAATCAGGCTGTATCGTGAGTGCTACTCATGGCTGAACTGTTGGTAAACAAATATTGACTGACGAGAGTGAGGAAAATGAATTCTTATGGCAGTTTGTGTTTATTAATGTTCTATTCAAATGCTTCAAAATACTCAGTGGTTCAAACGGTCTTGATGTTGCACGTGTACCGAGCTACAAATTAATACTTTCTAACGGTGGTGAAGTTACCCCGATAAATAAGTTAACACAATACCATGATATTGAATTGTGGTTTGGCCTCTGTTGTGTCAAATGGTTTATCTACTCGGTGACCTGTCGACTCCAGACAACAATGCGTCATAAGCAATAGGGATTTGGAATAAACGTTCTCCCTGTCTCACCGAGTAGGATTTTTAGCCATGTCCGTCAAAAAATTGGAAATGCAATATTATGTACTTTGTATCACACTTTATCAACAGTTGTCTACGATATCTCCTTTCATATGGATGCACGCCACCAAGCATTACATTGAGAGAGTTAGTCTAGTTCAAGGGAAGCCTTACTTGAGCAGTATGCCATTTGGACAAGACTTCTGTCAAGTCGACCGGGGGGAAACGCCGTCGTATTTTTGCACAATGGTTTTTGAAGTTGTTTTGTTCAGGTGTGCACCGCACACTTCAAATCTGTGAAGGTGATCACAGGTAACTTGGCAGGTCAATTAGTTCACTTTAGAAGCAAACGGCAGTGTACAAGGAAGTGCGACATTTTGTTATCGACTCCATATAAGTTGAGACAAACTCAGAGTCTTTATAGACTTGAGAGTCTGGTGTCACGTAGCATAGTGAAAGTAAAACATTGGTTAAACAAATGCGTGTGTCTGATAAGTTAGTTAGCAGAATCAACAGCTCAGAAAGGATCAAACTGCAAAAAAAGACTTCGGCTGTATTTCAACCGGCGACGGAAACACCATACGTAAACGCGGTAAGTGCTTTACCAGCCGAGCTACGAAGTCACGTCGGTGGATCAAGAGTCTCACAATCGGATTAAACACCTGTTTAAGCGACAGTAGGTCTCTTGGTTGCTGCCTTACCATAGAAAGTGTAATCGAGAAGAAAAATGTACACAACGTAACTATGAGAAGCGCCGTAATAGGCTAAAGCCTTTGGCCTGTATTGAGTAGTTTTCTCACAAATGCAGACTTTGTAAATTTACTTTTTGTACGCGAAAATGTTCTTCACATGGGAGCTATTTAACGGACATCAATGTTCACATTTGTTGTATAATTGAGAAGTATCGAAGAGAGCTGTTGCTTACGGAAGCAACTGCACACAAAACAATTGTAATTTAGTCACTTTTCAAACGGTAATTCTAGAGCAATAATACTGCGGAGGACAAAACCATTGTTAGTTAGATCGAGTGTAATAGGTAGTGTTATACGGTTTTCCATGGTCTCAAAAGGAACATGCGTGCACACACGAGAATGGCTGCAATACGTTTACTAGAGTCTGAAAATCTTGAGAGATAAACTTAATTAATAAATTCATCAAAAAATAATGCGCTCGTGTTCATCGGTTTACGATGAACTTGAACGACGCTATCATAAGAGAACGAGTGAAAAGTTCTCGATTAACAATAGGAATATATTAAGAACATATTTTTGTTTCTGTCGCAACATGATCACCAGAAGTTTACTGTAAATGCCTGCGACGTTCTTTTGTTGGCAGCTCCAGGAACCTCAAGCCAGTTTTTCAGTCTCATAATGAAGGATATCACTTTGACGTGGGCTGGAAATCGTAAACTATTTTGCCTCAAGCTAAATCACAAAAGGCTGACGAAAAAATTTCATCAAATTTGTTATTGTCATTCAGTGACCTACAATTAGTAAAAAAAACCTATTATAGATCAACAATTTTATTTACACTGGCGTTTGAGTAGGTCAACAGTTTCATATGGGATGTCTTGCGCAGTGACATTTTGTTCACAACTCATCGGTCACTCTTGCGAAATTAACGTACACTTTATATAGACGAAATCGATCTAGTCATGTCCGAGACATTCAATCAGGTGACTAGAGCGGAAGCAGCGAGATGCATCTGAAGCGTACTCATTGATAATAAACATGAATTTGATGCAACACAGTAGAAATGTTTCGGGTCAAAATGGTGCCAATAGTCCAAAGAGAAAAATGTTTAGAAAGTCCATATGTGTTTAGTGGAAGAAGTAAGGTATGGTTGGAACGTTTATACACAACAAACGGGAGTCAAAAGAATATACGTCGTTTTAAACTGACTAGAAACGTGACACAGTATGGATTGAGGAAGGACAGAGGTGGTCCAACATTTGTTAGACTGTATAAAAAATACAGCGGTCTAAAACCTCGAGCTTGGAAGGAACAAGAAAGCAAGAGGAAATCAGAGGGTACCAACACTGAAAGGCTATTCAACAACTGTTTATGAGCGCATAAATAGGGATTTAGTCTACGTATTGAGATAGTTCCCACCAAATCGACAGCTTCCATTAGTTTGCGTTCACTGAACACTCTGAAAGCTGCCGGTGGGTTTAGTAAGTGTCCCTTTTGTAGAAGGGGGTTTTAATGGCATTGAAGGCGAGACCGATCATCTAATTCGAAAACCATTTCGGCATTTGTTCGTTATCGCATGTGCCGAGGTGTCTCTTAGTTCAGGTGTACATTATTTTACCTCCCGTTTGTTGTGTATAAACGTTCCAACCATACCTTACTTCTTCCACTAAACACATATGGACTTTCTAAACATTTTTCTCTTTGGACTATTGGCACCATTTTGACCCGAAACATTTCTACTGTGTTGCATCAAATTCATGTTTATTATCAATGAGTACGCTTCAGATGCATCTCGCTGCTTCCGCTCTAGTCACCTGATTGAATGTCTCGGACATGACTAGATCGATTTCGTCTATATAAAGTGTACGTTAATTTCGCAAGAGTGACCGATGAGTTGTGAACGAAATGTCACTGCGCAAGACATCTCACATGCTATCGTTGGCTTTTTCCAAGTTTATCGGTGGGAACCGATTTTTCAAAATTCAGCGTTTGTCATTAACTCACAATCTAGTCAGGATGTGGTTGATGAACTTGTTTTTACTTTCCACAATAATCGTTCATGCAGCTAATTTGCGCAACACACACATTGTGGAACAAACTATATTAATAAAGAAACTTTCAAAACCAGACCTTACGTAGCGACTCTTTGATATCAAATTGACTGGTGTGAATTGATCCTAGTTCCGCTTTTGTTAACGTGTTATTGAGCTTAAAATAGCAAGGGTTCTTTAAGAAACAAAGTCTATATTCCAGTTTCAATATAGGCACCACGCAGAAATTTACTGAGAAGCAACTGAATGATGATTACGTTGAAACTTCGTTCCTTAGAGTATAAATCGGTGGTGTAGTTCAACAGACTTCTAGAGAGAGGAATTTTCAGATTTTCTATATCCAAACAAAATTTTTGGCGATGATTGTACTTAGACATCTGGAAGATGAACACTACTTACTTGTGGAGAGATAAAGGAAACTCAGTTGGATTCAGACATAGGGTTGATTATGGTCAGAAAAGTTAGTTAACAGTAGGCTGACTACAAAACTTTGGCACATTCAGTTGCTTTAAACAAAAACAAATGGAAAACCTAGCTTATCAGATGCATGAACGGGATAATAAATTATCGGTAACAAAGCTACAGTGTGTGCTTTCATCTGAGATAGTCAGTGCTCATTGAGTGCGCTAGAAAATTTCTTACTTTCAAGATCAGGTCAATTTCACTAGCAACCTTACTGAGTACGGAAAGTAAGAACTGTTATACATCGTGAATTGGGGGTTGGGGATTTTTAAATAGTGAGGTGGTAGATTTGTTTGTTGAAAATAACAGTGGATTTGGTGGTCAAATTGGTGCGTTCGGACGTTTGGTTCCTCAGTGATCCTCGTCATTGATTCACAAAAAGTTCCTGATTTTCAGTTTCATTGGTGTTTTCCGGTTGGGCATTGTCTTTAATCAGATGCGCCTTCAATTTAGAGTTCCTATGTGTCCTAAGTCAAACTCGTCAAAATTCCCCGTAGTGATTTGTTGAAATGGAAGATTTTACGAACAGTCCGAAAACAAATTAAGAGCGTAAAGTCTGTCTTGGATTGGCTTTTGGTATTAAACGTGTAAACGGCTACAAGCTGTAGTGAAAAATAAGTGTACTGTGCGTCGCCTCGATCAACAATACGAAATTTGCATGAATGACTGAACACAAGTTTTGCAACTGCTAGTCTTTTCGCACTGACCAACACCCTCTCAAGATTAGTTTCGTTTTTCCTTGGACCAGAACGTGCAACTCGGTGGATTAGCTGAAGTTTATTGAGGTCCTCTTAATTACTTGCCACAGGCAGAAATGGATATACAGTGTTAATGCGCCACTCAGGTTAGGTGTAACTTGAAAAGGCCACGGGTAATTATTCATTTGATTTCCGCTGACACTTTTATTGTTCTGATGTGTATTGTCGTTTTTTTATGGGAAAGGACATGGTGTTCCGTTTGTACAAATCGAATTTACCAGATCGACAAATTATTTCACAACGTTTGAGTTGATAACGCAGAACACTAACATCAGTGCACAATCACGTTTGTTTGAATAATACTAAAATTCATGGACAGCATTAGTTGGCCGTAGGGAACGGTGCACTGACCATCGTGCTTACTTGTATGCGGGACGCTGAGCATTGAATTGCTTTCTTCCACGGAATACACCCTGCTGTTCGCAGTCAGCTTTGTAAAACTAACCAAAACATTTTGGTTGCAAGCGTTTCACCACCAAACTAGTTGATATCATCAGTGCGTGAGTGTTTCAAAACTATATGCTGACACACTTACGGACTGATGATGTCACCCCGCTTGCTGATGAAACGTTTGCAACCCAAATTCCAAGCTTGGCGAACATATCAATGTCAAAACCATCAACCTGAGATACGAACAACACCACCACTGTTCTCAACAATCACTAACCAAAACACCTGAGTCATATCCAGTTCTAGACACGGGAGATAAGCGACGTTATTAAGTATTGAATACATGATTAATCGCATTTTTCTTCACTTCATTAACGATAGGTGGTAACTGTCGTATCACGTAACAAACGATTTATCCAGTAGTCAGGACAAAGTTCCATCAAGATAGGTTTGCAAACCTGCCTGCCAAAGCATTGACATAAATATGGCAAGTCGCCCGAGAATCTGTTACGTCCACTGAAGGAAGTGACAGTGGTTATGTTGTTCACTGTTAAACTACAGATTTTCATCACTGTTTAATTAGACATATTGTTTCAATCTCTCCACCATTGTGTACCTCAGGCGTTTAGCGGTAAAATAGTGTACGAAAGGCGAAAAGTCTCTTCGGTTCTTCACACTTGTTGGATATTGACGTGAGCTCAGAAGAACGTTGTTTTAGAGTGAGTCCAGAAAGGCACAAATTTTGGTGAAGATCTCTTATTTTTATACTTGAATGTAGGGAGTAAATCATCGTTGAAGAATGAATGTCTTAGGAGCTATATAAGGGAGATATCTGTCAAGTTAATCTGAAAACCGTGACAGCGGGTCGTGAGAGTTTTAAAAATGTTTACTATTGGATGGAACACTTTGTCTGGACCACGGTTAACTGAATCAATTCGCTGTGCAACAGCACTGAGCTCATTAGGATTGTTTGAAACTATTTTTAATTAGTGGTATTCAGTAAGGGAGTGTTGGTTACAGTGAACGCCACATCCTGAAGAAAGGATTTCAGTTTTCGTATTCTCAAAATTTCCAACAAACCTTTTCGAAAAATTCCTCTCTGCCCATCTCCATCAAAACTTCCTTACTACTCCCATCAATCAAAAATGAGTTGTAACACACTTAAGATAACGTAAGTTCAGTTTTTTAATGGTTCCTCTGAAGACTATTATTAGTGGAAATGGTCAACGAAAACTGTGGATAGAATGCAGCGACCACTTTCACAACAACACTGGGCACCTAATGACTCAGTAATTACCATTAGTAATCTATCGAATCAAAATTACAAAGTCCGACGTAATAAGTTTGGCTAGTCGGCATTTCTCTTTTGATAGCAGTTAGCCTCCAAGCACCGCGTGGTGTTTCAAAAATTTCGTTAGCCAAGTTGGCAGGCTGAAGAACTAAAATTTGCATAAAACCTGCAGACTTGTAAAAAGTCTTTTGAATTAATGCTCATTTTACTGTTAAAACCAGTATTGTCAATGAGCTGATCACCAGTGTTTACATCAACGACTATGCTTCCGATCAACTTCTCCTCGAATCATCTAGTACCAGAATGCTGAAATACGCCTCAACTAATGTACGTGACTGCCAATAAACAGACTATTGTAATTCGCTGCGTAGACGATCTGGGCAATTGTGCAATGCAAACCAGGTGTGCATAGCACTGCTACGAAATGCACAAATCATTGGTTTCAAACCACACAGCCTCTGAACTCCACAGCAAACAAATAGCGGTAGTAACGCAGACGTTTTGAAATGCTATGATTTAAGTAATTATGCACTTATCACTGGAAATACGTTGCACGATCGACGCAGCTGGCTGTCGCTTCTACAGTGAATATCTAACTGGCATATCAGATTGAACTCTTACAGATCCAAATTATTTTAGAATGTGCTCAGTTGTTCCATGACGAATTTGCTTATCTTCCGCTTATGCAAATAGCACATCACAGTTAAATTGGTAAGTGCAGTTTGATCTGCCCATTACTAGCGAAGCATCTTTTAACAGGGCTTTTCAATCTGGGATGTCCTGTTAAAAAAACGTTTTGAACTCTGTAATGAGTGAAGCGCTGGGCATAAATCTGATCACGGTTTCATCATTCGAATGCTTTCTGGCCAGCTTCTATTAAAAAGGAGCCCCAGATACACGTTTTTTACTTTTCGGAGCTCTTCAACTGTGTGAATGCTTGTCGATTATGAATGTGAACCACAACACCGGTAACCCCCTCCGATTCACGACCAAATTACCGCTTCTAAACGTTCGTTTACTCGACCGTTTAGCTATACAGACCTCATCCATACGCGATACTGCTTCAAATTTCAGACATGTTAGCCCGTTTATGTATAACGTGAGATCCATGAAATAGTGGACAACAAGCATATTTCCTGAAGACGTAGCCGAATTTTAGTACCCGTATTGATCGAAGTATGCAATACTTATGTGTTATAACACGAACAAAAGTCGAGCCTCATTTTTCTTTTTAAAGGTGTTGGGTGGAATTGAACGTGAAATCTGAGGACAAGTGCTGCTTAGATCTAGTCAGATGAAAACTGTAAGAAAACGGGATATTTGCAAGCTCGATTTCTTCGGTTTGGTTATACGTTGAAACCCGTGTACACATAGTGTAGCGAGAAGGCGTCCAATAAAGCACAATCTTTATTGTCCAAACCGCTAGTCACATGCAACGCGCGCTCTCTCGTTTATAAGTCGCAATTCCAACCCGCAGCACCCCCCGGTTTCCGTTCACACGTCGTGTGCACTTCTAACCGGTTTACGTGCGTGACCGGTGCCTTCTATCGGAGGGTTTTTCGCTTGCCATTCCTCGGCTGTTTGTCCGATTCCGTTGCGCGTTGGCTCGTCCGGCTGCTCGTGCTGTCCGCCATCCACCCAGTGCTGGCCTTGACCGTATCCCAACATCGTGTCGAGATGTTCCTCTGAATGTTGGAAAAACCACGCCTCCGATCTGGCCGTCTGTCTTATTTCGCCTGCCCTGCCTCGCCCGTTGGTCCGATCTAGTCGAGCGATGACTCATCCGGTCGCGCACGTTGGCCTTGATCCGATCGCGGCAGGTTTTCGAACGTACCTCCCCCCACGTTGAGGTATTCGGCCGAGCGTTCGAAAACTCGCACCCCCGACCTGGCAATCCACCACAATAGTGTCAAGTCGATTTTCAGCAATATGAATATCAACCGCTTGTCTTAATAAACCACGTACAGCATCTAATTCACACTGTTCTATGCTGTTCATATAAAATCATCGTTCGAAACCTGGCAAAAATTCCTAATATCATACATTATTTTTTAATGTGCACTGAAGCGAGTCTCAGTTAGTTTACCTAGGTTCCCTCATTAGAGTGCTCGTACGCAGAACCACTGCTACGTGCAGTCTGTTTCACCGAAATCTTAAACCAGGTTGACGTTGAAATTTTTTCACAGAAGTGCATTTTCATCAATCCTGAGATGCCTCGAGAGCAGTAGATCCGTTGTGGGGTGCTGTACAGCTTGCGTTGATCAGATGCTCGATGCAGAGAGCTTGTTATTCACGTCGTACGCAGCAATGTCATATGACACTCTACAGAAGGTGACTCAGTGGAATTCAACGTGGAGCGTTATGCCCACAGTTATTGAGTACACAATGGCGAGTCATATTCTAAGCCGTCTTATCACTACGGTGTGTGCAGCGTTCAAGACCTTACTGATCCGGTACAGCGAAGCGACTCCTTAATTCACTTGACCCACAAAAGCGTCGTCTGCCACACTTCGTTTGCTGGTAAAACTAGCTGTTCAATAACACTTACTACCTGAAAATCACAGTGAGGGTTGGACATTGCACAACTAATTGACGTAACACGCACGTGTTCTATTGGTTCGCGTAGCTCGTCCCTTTCGATTGCCTGCTTGATCACAACAGCCGTGCGAACTGTAAAATCGTATGTAAACTCGTGAACAAACTACGTGTAATATGGAAATATTATATTTAGTTGATGTGTTGTCGTTACCGGCAGGTAAAAGTTTGCTACCGATGGACGACAAAAAGAAGTTTTGAAATTTTAGGTGGAAAATCTCACTGAGGACAGAAGCAGCAAGGTATCATGGTGACGGTTTGAGACAACCAGTGTTTTGCCAAGGTTTTCCGCAGTAGAACAATCAAACTGTTTTGTAGACCTATGGATGCGCAGATATTGGCCTGATGAAAATTTAACCACCTACATGGCAGGGCCTTCTACAGCGTCGGTAGCATGCTCAAATTCAGGTGTTTCCAAATTAAGGTACCATCGAAAAAAATGTTTCGCGGTAACTGAATGAAATTTTGGAAGATTATTAGTAGACCAGTTTTCAGGAAGACAACTACTAGTTTGTTGTATGATGGCAGAACTACTTTGTGAATTTTGTATAGTTTGCTCAGGATTGGGAATTATTATACGTCTAGCAGTTGTTAGTTAACACTTGACGATGGTGATAAAAAGCATCGTTTCATCTAACCTGCTGTACCGAATGAATTGTTAAGCACTACTTGTTCATCAAGCTAAAAACGGTAAGGCAATTATTTAGGTTGTCAAGTTAGGTCAAATCGGTAAAATGGTTAACATACCCCGAGGGATTGATTTGCAACTATTTTACACACGCCCGTCTTGAGCAACTAAAAGACAGTTGAAGGTGCGCCTAGGTCAACATTACTCAAGAATCAATCAACAAAATGTGCCATACTCATTAGCAATTGTGAAAAATACCTGTTAATCTAGTTTTGAGGTTAATTCTAAAATGAGAAAGTCAGCTTTCTGTAAAAATCGAGCAGGATAAGGACCAACGAAAAAATAAGATTGTGTGCGTGCAAGTAATTATGATAAGAATCCGTTGGGAGAATGGGAAACACACTTAGAACGGTCAGAATAGTTGGGATGATTTGTGTTCGGTACGATTTTTGCTGAAGACTTTTGTGCGCTTCAAAATGATGAGGAATAACGTGGACGAATTGTTTGAGGGGATTGTTTCAGCAACGGGACGGAAATTGCAAGGATTTAACAGAAATTTCAGTGCATTTTGATAACAATTCCAGAAAAAAAACAGGTAAACAACACACCCAGTAGTGGAACAGAAACCTTAATAAAACGACTCGCTTACTGTAGGGAAACTAAAGAGAAGTCAAGCAACAGGCACAGAATGAAAATCTCAGGACCTCCATCGAAATCCAAATTGTTTTGGGTGGGCCTATCACACTGCCACAAAGACTACTCCCCATTATGCTAAAAGTAGAAACCGATCGAGGTGAAGGTCCATTTTTTATGTGAAGTGGGAGGCAAACGTTCAAAAGTTTCTCATCTCGGTTTCGTTTTACAAACGAAAACGAATGGTCAACACACTTGGTTGCGTTCAAAAAAGGGCAGCGGGACAGTGATATCTTTACTTGCGTGAACAGACTATCCAGCAGGGCGGGAAGAGAAAATCCAGCTGAGCATTCGTCATTCAACATTGTATTTTTGATATATCTGAGAACAGCTGTATGACTTCATTGGTAGATGCGAAATAAGATCTAAATAATGAAGTGAGTTGGATTGCCTCCGTACAACATCGGAGACAGTGACGAGTTTCTATGAGACCTGATAATCAAATCGCTTAACTAGACTCAGGCTTGTAAAGTAGTTGCTTAAAGGCTTCGCAGCTGAGGTTTGAATGTCAGTTTCTTTGAAGGGTTGAAGTAACGTTGATCTGTCGATGAATCCGATACATCACTCCAGTCCAAGAAGCACCGGAAATGCTCCTGACGTTTTAGCATGCAAGAACAGAATGAAATGAACTAGATAAGTGAGGATTTCCACGGTTGGATGCGAGTAATGATAAGAAAACTGATTAGAATCCGTGATTTTCACCTGAGCTTCCACTGTAGTAAGGGCTAGTTTTCAAATACTTCAATGCTCCAGATGTACCAAATTTCAGCCGTTCATTTTTAGAAATTATTGATATGTGCTGCGCCCTCCGATGGACAACGATTTTCATTGCCCGAAACATTGAGATAGAAATTTGGCTAGCGGTTGGCATAAAAATACCGCGCACTTCTAGAGCACAGCTGGTGGTAAGCCCGCTGGATTTACTGGATTCTTGCGAGGTCTTCTCTCTGAAGTTATTTAAAGTATCAATTGGAGTGAAATATTCAGCAGAGATCATGGTGTTAATGAGCTCTGGAGAGGTTATGCTTCCTGTTGTTAAGTGATGTCTCAGGCTAGATGCCGGATCCACGTGCCAGCAGACGCCTGAACAACAACCGCGTTTGAATAATGGAAATCTCGAGGAAACTTTTTTATTGTTTTGAAGACCATTGAAAATTCTTATCACCTGGAGAGACTACAACATACGTTTCAAACTGTTTAGTAAACTTTTGCTTGAATAATCACAAAAGATTTTGCAACCCCATTTTCTTAGTCAGACGAAAAAAGGCCGAATTCAAATATTTCAAGGATTTTGTAGCGTTTCTGTAAACTTAAAATCATCCAGTGGCGGACGTTTTTTTGGCGTCAAATATACCATAGGATAAGAACTGACCGAGTGGTTAGCATCTTCCAGCAGCATGGCACGGCCTATCAAGTACTATACACTAGAGCCACACGAGGGGAACTAGTAGTCATATCGTCCGTTCAACACAGCATGCTCACAGTTTCTCGTAGTGACCTATAGATACTAATTCTTGAGATATACTTGCGTCTTTGTTGTTTACATTGTGAGCATGAGCGGTCAATGAGTCTTTTCATCTCAACGATACTGCTCTTGTGTACTGTATGCTAAACATACAAGCATATACCGTTAGTGACTGCCTTCTAGGAAGTTTGCCTACTGCAAGTTTTCTGCTTTCATTTTAGCGAGAGGGCACATATATTGTAAAGTGCCTATTTTATTTTTGCGTTACTTGGATACTAACAGTGAGATTATTTAACGATGAGCAAAAGCACAACACACAATCTTTTCTTTCACAACAGTTCTCGTAACGATTCGGAACTGAATAAGGATGTACTATTGATTCAGTGGATAGCCTAATCAGACTCCAGCTTCAGCTGTCTCAAATAACCCAGGAACGATATCAGTCTACGAGGGTCTGCATACTCCCACAAACTACTGAGTAGTAGAAAGCAAAATGTCTAGTTTTGAATAAACATGAGTGGAATGGTTTTTGTGATAAAAAAATACTCGGTTTCTTGAGCAGTCGAATGCAAAAATCGGTCACCTTATTATTACAGTCAAATTTGCGTGAGTTTTAAATTCTTTTTCTTCCCCCTCATTATCTGCTGGAAGTCCTCTCTTGAACTGTAAGTTACGTGATAACTATGGTTGTTGAAAGTTGCTAGGACGTTGACAGAAAGTTATATACCTGTTACTTTGATTAGTTACGTCAAACGTGGTTGCTTTGAACGGGATGCTGGTACAAAATAGTCCAGTCTATTTCATCGATACATTGAGATAAATATCATACGTTCCATAGCTAGTGGTTACCTCCTTAAAATGCTACTAACTAATTTCACTTGTGTTCATGACAGAAGGAAGTGGGGAGGTTGGTGCAGGTGAAAATTGTAAGCTTAGGATGCCGAATATAAATTCCAAGAGTGACATTTTCTTAATCTAATAACAAGAGTTCATGCAATATCATCGTTGGCAACGCCAATACTAACATTTGATTTTTTTCTTTCTTCAGGTACTTTTTTGTGGTTTTGTTCCTAATTCGTGTTCCCTCTGTTATGTTTACGCAATAAACCGAAATCATGATTAATCGGTTTTTCGAACTGTTAATTAAAGTTTGATCAGGAAAACAAATTTTATGTAACGGGAGATAATTTAACAGTCACCGTGACATGTACTATTTATTTGAAAGTTTGTGCTTGACTGCTTAGACTTTAGGATCTCTTGTACGATTACTCAACAAAGTTTTTGGGACTTGATATGAGTCGAATACCACAGAAGGTGCTGTCGGTTCTAGTAAGTTTTGTTCAATTGTTCATCTCACTGAGTTGTACGAAAGGTTGACTGATCGTGCATTCCTGATGCTGCGCTAAATGTGGAGCTACATTTTTTCACTGTTCAGCGGAAAAATAAGAGTTCGGAAGAACAATTGTTTTCAATAGTTTATTAATCAACCATGACCGCCGCGTGGGATCGACGAGGTTACAGTTTGCGTAACCAACAGGAAGCGGTTTTGATCACTATTGCTGGATTGTGTTGAGCGCCGAAAAGCTTCGAAGATCTAAAATCCATCCACTCAAACAATGAATCACTAAGTTGCTGATGAGTGGTTTGAATTTTCACACGGCACTACGGCACAAAGTTGTGGACCAGAGCTCGGATGGAACAGTAGACCGGCGTTATGTCGTCCTGAAGTGACCACCGGAAGAATTACTAAAACGTTGCTGTATGAACGGAAATTTGGGTGAAAAAATCTAATACACATTGATTCGGTGGGGGCAAACGTTAGTCGTCTGACGAATTCGAGATGAGTGAATAAAAAACCATAGATTACAGAGTTACCTTGAAAAAAGTCAACACTGTGGTCGAAACCGGCCACATATGCAACGACTGGGCCGTTGATAGATGCGTTGAAAGCATCCCTGATCCATATGGAAAATTATTTATTGAATCATTTGGAGAAAGCCTTCGGATCGCAACGTACACAAAATTCGCTTCGTTTCAGTAGAAGAACGAGGACGGAGTAGGTCTCACAAGCCTATCGTCAGCAGGACAATAGGGATAACAAGTTTTATAGGTTCTCGTGGATGAATGTGTTTTTGACTGTAGAAGAAATCGACTTTGCGTGTTTCCGCTACCATATCACTATGGAAACCACACAGGTTGACTTAGTTACATTCGCGTTCCGGGTGTTAGAACTGTTCGAGTAGTCAATTCTAACACTACTGTTGTCTTGTGAGTGGCCTAACTTACCAGCAGAAATACAATTGGTGTAAATATGCACTAGCAGTTCAGGTTTCATTTCTGTTTCCTGCACTGTTCGAGGTATCTATCAGGTTGGTGCCAAAACTATCAAGAATCTCTATTTATACAGGTTGCCTAAGAACAGAGACAATTAGATGTTGTGCATGTGAATGGAGTCCACAACTTGTCAGCCGTTTGTTATTGTTTCTGCCTAACCATTAGAATTTTTATAAGCTGTAATAAAACCTGGGGAGGTTCAAATTAAAACAATGCATGAGTTTGTTTCAGATGGTAGTTTTACATGCAAAATTGGGCAACACTGGGAACGGTGAGTTGCTTAAATTTTTCTGGGTGAAGAGTTATTTAAATAACACACAGGGAAAAGTTAAACGACCTACGAGTAAAGGTCATGCTCATTTTTCACCAGTGCAGAGTGGAGGGCAATGACCTGTTTACATTTAATATAGGATGTGCGGCTTACGGACTTATAGTTCATATCAACAAACTGTAATACGAAGTGAGGAACCAACAAACTTCCAAACAGTTTCCAAACGAATGACCTCGATGAGCACAGCAATCGGCAGTTCACCGGAACTGAATGAATTGTTTGATATTTTCATAACTTTTGGGAAATTAATTTGAGTACCTTCAAGTTGAAGTAATTCAGCGTACTGTGAGGTGGAGTTTGGTACTTGTGAATCGATTTCCTTAGTACTTTTCCAACCGTGTTGCCCAGTCGGCAAAAATAATGATGACAGGGAAGACTTCGTTCCAACTAAGTTTGTTTTTTTATAATGGGAGATTACCGTTTCAGTCCTTTGTATCAGCATACGCAATTTCTATCAGTTTCGTAGACGAAGTAATTTGTGTACATAGCCAAATATCTCTTGCGAACATTCACTTGGATTTCTACTTACTGCCACAGTGGCTGCGTTGCATCATTGGTAGAAATAAACAATATACATTAGAAATCACTTCAACAAGTGTAGAGTTTTCAGTTTTTAGAACACCGTGTGAACGGAATTCACTTTAAACTCTCCTGCAGCAGATTAAAAATAACACAGACGAATGAGATGTTGTTAATAGTGTCCAGCCGTTTCATTGAAAAGCTTACTACTACCTCATTGCCAAGTGGAAATGAAACATTAATTACTTCGGTGAAACAATCTTTCTACCCTTGTTGAGGATGTAATATATCTAGTGCAGTTAGGAGTTAGTATCCATATATATTCAGATGGTGCGCTATCGCGGTTTTGTCAGAGCTCCATTTTATAAAGTTTTTATAATCTGCCGACAGAAGTTCAGGTAGTAAGTAAAACCTCACTAACGAGTGCCAGAACTTCGATATATCAAGATGAAATAACTAGGTGCGTCAGTTACACCACTTCAAAGTAATATGCCATGCTAATTATGCAGTTTGGTGAGCGATATGATCGCATAGTATAATAATTCAAAACCCGGCCATCTGCGGCTTCTAGCTCACTGTCGTTTGAATTCACCCGAAAGCTGTCCTTTACAATTACGAACGCAGTTACTGCAACTACTACGTTTCAGCGTTACTCGTTTTTCACTAAACGAGGCTGACAGTTCGGGAAACCTATCGGAAAAACCTATTCAAATTGCATCGTAGGTCGTAGTCCTAGTTAAAATATTTCCAAAATTCGTATGCAATCGTTTCAACTTGTGCGTACAGAGTGAAAATATTATGATTTAATATATTCAAATCAGTGAGTAAAACCAGTTGGTATTATTTTTCAAACTGAACGCTGTCGTTATCGGTTGAAGTATTCGTACCATCTGGATACCGTAGTTAAGCATATCTAATCCACACAGAAATTACAGGATAAGACTAGAGTTAATTTATGTGCACAAATACATACAAAACACAAACATAATAAATATTCCATTATTCTTGATGGTAAGCTATACTCTTTTATCCCCTTGGGTGACGCGTAATGTGTTTCCTCATCCAATCTTGGCCACAACTGTTAATGCATAATTAATATGTGCTGTGTTTACTCGTAGTTGTGCACATTATCCTCTCTGCAGCTCTCAACGTGTGCGGCCAGTTAGGCGAATTTTCATCCTGTTCGTGAAAAGCGTTGACGCAGAGAATAAGTCTGAACGCCAAATCTTTTAGGCAGCAGTAAGCATGAACGGATGCGGTGACCAAGACGATACTAAGTGATTTGTGGTGGGATATGGGCTATGAACCGATGAGAGAGCAGAATACTATCAAGAAGATAAAGAGGTTTTTTATTTCAGGTGTGCCGGCAGATAACTTAGCACCCACTCAACTTACTCCAGAAACCTTACTTCGTTGGATTTAGGTGAGTTACTAATTGGGCTTTTCGTTATGTTATGAATGAAACAAGGGGAATGTGAGATGGAAATAGATGCGAATGCAGCAAAATTACAAATTGATGGGGAGTTTAGAATCCGAGTTAAATACGCTCAATTTCCATCGCAACTGTAAGCAATGTTTGCAATCCCACAGACGTTTCCAGCAGCCGGTTTCAAAAAGAATTAGTGTACTTTTGGCCATCTATTTCAAGAGTTTACCAGTGACGCATTCCCAGCACCTCCGGTATCTGGCTCCTGCCCACAAATTTACAAGATAACAGTACTAATAATTGCCCTGTTGACTTCAAACAAATCGTAATCGGATCAGCCTCTGGAAGAGTTCAAACATATTGGTTACTGCTCATATTGCACAACCGCCTCAAAGAAGACACTAGCCACTTCATTGAAGTTGATTATTGTTGGATGGTAGTGAACACTATTTCTGGTGATGTTTGCTGAAACCTACTCGTAGGTGATTTCGGCTTCCACAATAACACGGACTTTTCGGTGTTGTTGCTCCCCTTCTCTGTGGCATACTTGTTAGCGAGTGAGGGGTGGGAATTTGCCTTGCTTTCACAATGCAGACAATTTGACAGTTGCTCGGAAGAATTAAGGATATATAGGAATACAACCTAGGGGAGTTTCAGTCGTCAAATGGTCGAATAAAATTAAATCGACAGTTATTTTTTCCATTCTCAAAACCATTTTTCAATCTAGAAAATGACCGCAAGCATTCATGTGCAATTGATTGGTCAAACCAACTAAGAGATTAGAGAAAACAGAAAAAACTTCTTTCAATAAGTTTTGGTAGAAAGTGCAATCCCTATGTTGTGTCAATCAACTTCATCAAACAAAGATCCGAAATACAGTGCTCACTTCAGTTAAGGACTGCGTACCGTTCCGTGGGACTTCGGTAAATACCTTCAATGTTTGTTATCGCTTTTTTCTGAACGGGTCTTTATTGTCATTTAGTTGGGACCGCAAATTTCGAGGGGCTTGCAGTAGCACATAAGTCTATAAATCGAGTTTACGTTTGCTATTGTTTCCCACCACGTAATTATTTGTCTGGTCAAAACTGTTGAAATGTTCTTTTTGACCTCAATCTATTTTCCTCTCCATGGAAATTTATGTTAACCTACGTTTAGTTTAAACTGTAAGTACGAGCTCTAGAATTGTGTTTTATACACGAAGGTAAATTTCGAATCCACGCAAGACATGTCGATAAATATATTCTAGTATTGGTAGACTAATATATTTCCTTGTTTTATTTCTGCTGAGCTAATTGGCAGTTTCTTTCTTCTCTGTCATTATATCACAAGGACATCCGAACTATTAGGCGAAAATGCCGATGGTGGCGACGGTGTTATTGGTTGAGACCAACAGAAGATTTCGTCCGTCCTTCAGAAGTAAAATAATGAGACCACTGCCGCAGGCTGGTTGGCAGAGATTAACCCGCAAACACAATAATCTCACTATATGCATCAAGTTAAAGTAAGTGGGAGTGAACACACTTAATCCACCAACAAATGAGGCAGTTTCATATTCCGCTCAAACGTATATGTGGTCTATTGTTAAAAACACATTGATTCATAAGTCGCGTCTATATTTTTCGTCTAAATTTGCTTCATTCGACAAGTACGGGTGAATAAATATAGTGAGAAGTTAGTGATGTCCAGTTCGTCGTAACTCTCAAGACGTTCACTCTGTCCCTCCTGACCAAGTGGACATTTACCATTGGCCGTCAACAATTATTTGGCATTGCCCTTACTATACATGCTAGACTTTCAATAATTACCTGAAGTACGTAGTCTATGAGAGCATTGATCACTCAGCAGTTTGTAAAAAATAATTAGAATAAAAAGTTTTCATTATATGCGATCGTCAAGTAAAAATCCTGAAGAACGTACCCGGATCTACAGACGAAAAAGCTTAAGAGCCTGTTGACTTTAAAAATAATTCGAAAAATTCATTTTCATCTGCTGTTCGCACATTTTGTGTCATAGATTTAGTATTCTTATACCGAACGCTCTCGACCAACCAACAGTTGCTTCGTCCCACAAAGCCAAACGCAATGTGAATACTGAAATAAGTGCGAGACATCTAATGTTGACAGAAGTGAGAACCAGCCCAACAACGCCTTGAGGGTATCACTGCTGTCTATCGTCAGGCATCACCTAATGTTGCAACAAGTGAACGACTCAATAGACAGAGTCTGCACCTTAATTCCGGATAGAAAAATAACGTTTTCGACTGTCTGCGACGGAAATTGCAACTCAGCATCACTACATCATTGTATGCATTGAAAGGAAACTGTCTATAACAATGTTGCTCGCAGCAGGAGAGTAGATTATCAGATTACGCACCTTTGTCGTTGCGTTTTGTTTCTGAAATGAACGTGCAGCACTTAAACTATAAAATCCAGTAGAGATACAGTAGAATAAGCTCAGGCGTATATCATGTCAAGTCAGTGTTTTGTTTGCCACATTCTGATATGTAGCCATAACTTGTGATTTCAAAATTCAAAATGCATTCATGATAAATACCCTGCTGATTTTTGATGAGGTAATTCACTAAAATACTAGTCAGTGAATTTGGGGGTATTTGTTTTGGACATTCCCCGTTTACCAGGCAACTGCATTCTAACTTCCTGCTTGCGCCTAAGTGGACGTGACGAAGGAGAAGCAACAATCTCTGAGTCACAACAAACCGTCAAGACTTGATGCTTAATAAAGCTTCTACAAAGTTCAGTTAAGCATTTTTGTTACATCGTTCAAATATACAAGTATGGTGAAGAAGTCGCATGGTGTTTTTCGCAAATTATACAATTTGTCATAGTTAGTATGAACTGTTGTAACTCGTCCTGGTCAGTTAAATGCAAAAGACATGACAAAACGGGAATAAATCTCATTTTAATTATATTTCAGTTGCAGGTTGGGAATAAAGCATTTTGATGTTGGACGAGTTGTAAGCATGTGGGATGTGACTGTAACGTACAAGCCGGCTGTTCCTAACCTGATGCCCGTAAAAGTTAAGGATCTAATTTCGGGGCAGCATGAACACCGAGGTGCGGCGTTCTTCCGAAACAGACGTTCCGACAGCAGTCAGGCACAAGAGAACAACAAGAACAAGCATGAGACAAAGACCTTATGAGCTTTGCACACGGCTCGCACGAAAAAAAACTAAAACGACGCCAACGCAGCGTGCTCTATTGCGCAATTCAAATTCGATCCGTGCGAGCTTGCTGGTTTCGGATGCAAGTTACGGGACATAGGCTTATTATTGTGGAAACCCATGGCAAAACAAGTAGAGGTCTAGCGAAAGAAAGTGAAATCATTATATGCGTATGCTGTTTGACGATCGAATAACACATTTTGTAGTACACCTCATTGAAAAGTACTTTGATGAACGACAGACTAAGCCAACAATGAAAAGTTTATCACAGGAAATCGAATGGAAGGCATTTTGTTTTAGAGAACCATGCAGTTCCCGAAACTCTATCAAACTTACAACTTCAAACTGAACGATAAAATTCAACATGACATTTAACATGAATCTTCTCACAGTTCTCAATTAAATAATTCATTCCACAAAGCCCATCATATGAATTTACACGCGTGACAAAAGTCTAAATACCATTTTTTGAACTTTCAAGGGTAAGCGTAGCTTAACAACCAGGGCGTGTGTGAACTATAGTTACACTTGTTTCCCTCTTTATTTACCTTTCAAGTATAATAAATAGTCAGACTCGTTTTCGTGTAGGCAAAATTTATTCCATGACTGATATTGAGCACTGACATGTTGCTTGCAGTGAACCACTATTCGAAGCCATCAGATTCTTTTGAATGTTTGGCAAAGCTGTAAGAAAACGGAAAGTGGCCATTGTGTACGCATTGTGCTGATATTTAAGTATCGGTGGACAATACCACAAGTGAATTTTTTAGATTAAAAAATAGAAAAACTGCCAATGATCAGAATCGTATCAAATTGTTCTGTTCAAGATTCCTGCGGTCTGATAAGGAGGTCCTAGTAAATTGAATGAAGCCTGGTTTTGTGATAGAAAGCTACTCTTCCTACACACCTTGTTTTCTGGTTCTTACTATGGTTGTTCTACTCAGTGAATGAGTACCTACCCTGAGAAAGGAAAGTTTATATTATCATACATGTGGTGGTAACCAGCTGTTGCGCAATTGATGTACTCACCGCTGTATGTGTTCATGCAAATCGGTATATTATATATTTGTCTTAACATGGGATGAGTAATATGTTAGTGTATAATATTCAAGCAATTTAACCTGAATGAAACCGGGAACGTTTCATAAATGACAGCTGAGTATTTTGTAACGGATAAGTTCCATGCAAGATCTCGCGTGAGAGGTTGGAAATTGCCAGGGTTTGATGGAACTTTGTCACACAGCATCTTTCACTGCAAAATATTGAAACTTCATTAAACTAGTCGCATAAACTGCAGCTAGAGTTCACAAATGTCATTTCCTGTAAATTTATGTCGGATGTGTATTCCGCCAAGTGAGCTGGTGGAATATCCGATTGAAAAGAGTATACTAAATAGCAAATGGCTTATTTTCTTAGCGCGACCTTTTGTGATTTTACTGTAAATAATTACGTAGTGTTTTGAAGTTCATATTGATCTTTTCTACGTAGAGTGAACCTGTTAATTTTTGATACAAATTTCAGTACAGCGATAAAATATTCTGTACTTTTTGAAATGTGAATGCTTTTCGTAAGACAAATATGAGTAATTTACCCTCGGTTGCAGAGAAGTCCATCTGTCCCATCTCTACTTTTGCATATAGAAATCGTGTGAATCTGACCAGGAAATTATTTTGCTAAATTTATTTTCGTAAAGATTGGTGGAAATTTCAGGGAAACTGAGTACAATGCGGCTGTTCTAACTGTACACACGGTTTACTAGGAATCAATTTAAAAGACCGGTCAATATATTGAAGGTATATGATGTGTGATCTCACATCGAGCACAATCGGTACTGACGTTTGTAGGACGAGCTTATGTATTGGGTTTTGCCTCACAAATATTTAGTTAACTCAAGTAAAACGTTGTTTTGCCAAAAGTCACATTATAGCATGTGGGATAACATACTTCTGTTTATCTGTAATGTACAGTTAAAGCGTAAAACATTTATAAATAGGCTCCACAAAATTTAACAACTGGAGTGGGACCCACCTTTCTGAGTTGACATCTGTGTAGTCGCAAATATCAATTCTGCATTGTGTGTAGCCACAGTGGTATGACAAATTTACTTGCAATATTCCGTAATAGATCCATGTAGAATGATAACATTGACGTAAATTCCGTTTCGGTTGCTTTTGTTAAACACAATTGTCCTAGTTTTCCTTTAATGTAATTGCGTTATGGAACTTTTATCTATATCGCTCATAACTAGAATGACAGTAAACATAATTTTTCAGAACATTAAGTCGTTTCCCTTGTGAGACAAAAGGGGTAGCATTATCGATCAATCAGGTGCGTTATACGCACACTTTTGGCAAGTTAAGCTTTCCTGTTAGTGTGAAACTAGCTGGTTGCTTACGGCTCCATTTTTAATGAAAAAATGATATCTAGAAGCTCCATGTATTCACCTCACGCAAATTATTGATCTATCAGGTGATCTAGTCAAATTTCATTGAGAGAAATGATTAACTGGTACTAATGAGCAGTTTTTGGCAAATGCTTACATTTTCCTAAAGTAGTTGCCGCAATGACTTTTGGAAAGTAAAAAAAACGGTGTAATTAAGTTAAGTGCACCTCTCCGCGAAGGCAGGTAAACAGAGTTGACAGAAGCTTTCACCACATATTTATTTTCAGCTTTAGCCAAACATATGTAAGCCGACATTAAAATTTGAGTGATTTCAACCGCTTGATGAATGTAAGTTGATAGACGTGCGAAAATTTGGCGGAGCTTTCCCGCTCGTGCGCTGCCACGTTATATGTAACACTTCCCTCACATAACTCATTCTAGTATTACTTCTGTTGTCTGTAGTTAGTCGCCCAATGAACACCATATCATTTTAACAGATTTTCACATAAGAAATTCTACTTTGCTGAATGAGCTGTATATATTCGTAAGTTATTTCAGCGGTTGCGACGATCAAAACCAGTTTGTAATCGCACACGTGGAGATACCGGTTATATAAAATGACAAAAAGACTATCTGAATCTCAACTGATTAATGTCATATTTCTGATGAGTACGGCATTCCGAATGGAGAGCTGCAACTACAGTGGCTCTGGGGTAAGTTATTTCTTTTTATCACAGAGGAATCACAAAATCCATATCACACCCTAGGTAATGATTAAATTAACAGAGATTAGGTTGAAAAGGACAAATATAGTACGGAGGTTGACTAATCGGGTTCCAGGTCTCATGGACAGTTATCGTTTTTGTTGAGTAATGTAAGTGATGGA
This sequence comes from Paragonimus westermani, assembly GCA_008508345.1. NCBI lineage: Eukaryota > Metazoa > Platyhelminthes > Trematoda > Plagiorchiida > Troglotrematidae > Paragonimus > Paragonimus westermani. The sequence goes on along the minus strand of QNGE01001360.1, from coordinate 12,014 downwards.
ATCGTACACAAATTTCGCCCTGGGATAACAACACATTGCAAGAAATTTTTCAGTTCTTGTGTTTTCATGCTAACCAAATGAAACGATTCAACAAATTCACTTTTGAAGGCTCGTAGCAATGATGCACCTAACTCCAGGTTGGTGGTAACGGAATTTGCGGAAGGAGCAAGAAAATACACTTTCGATATTTGGGCTCTGTAGAAGAGACAGTTGACTATGTTTTGACACAAGCGGGTAAATGATCATAGACTTGTAAATATTGAGTTCTTGGTTTTTAGATTACCTGGTAAAGTATTTACGCAGTCTAGCCAATACTTCTTGAAAAAATCACTTAGTTTTTTATACCTCAGACTGTTCACAAATTATTAACTTCTGAAACATTTAAGCTAGCCATAAAATGCTGTGAACAATTACAAAAACCCAAACTTTGTGAGAGTTTCACTTTATTAACATGCTATTTAAACATTCCATGCTGATAAAATACTGCACTAATGTAGGAGTTATTCAGTTAAACACGACAGGAATGAACGAACTCGTGATTTTAATGACTACACAATGTCGAATTTAGTGTAATGCTTTGCGTTACCAATTGGCCGTTTCTGTTTCCACAGTATTTGACCGTCGCAAAAATCTCTACTGCGATTTCTGTCTTCTGAATTTAGGGCTTCAATTTTAACATCTGGTAAGAATTACTGTAGTTTTCGTTAACATTATTCACACACAATTCACTGATGGTCGCGGAAGACCTATTTCTATAGACTCTGTGATGAGTCCTTTCAGATAACGAGATACGCTCGAGATTTGCTCACGTCGAGTCTTGGTAGAAGCATATATTTTTGCCACGGTCAGAAGTTGAACTACGGGTTCGTTTCCACAGGGAACACGTGGAGACCAGCGCACTATTTTCACGCCAGATACGACTGACTTATCATATGCAATCACCTCGTCACACTAGCTTTAAAGCGATACATTGCTGGCTTGGTCACCTCGAGACGAGACAATGACTGCCCAGTCACCATCAACGTTTGACCCTTCGTCGAGAACTTCTGTTGTATCTGAAGTCAAAAATAAGAGGGTTCAGTGATATTTAGGATAGCAATTATTGAGTAAGTTGTTGGTTGATACACCGTCAAATTAGTTTCAGGTAACTGTTGATGTGACACTCCCATATATGTTGGCAACGTCGATAATCGAATCGATTCTGACTTGCACGGTTTTATTCAGCTTGTGTGAACGTTTCCTATCTAAATGAGGTCTTTTTAGTTTCTTCTTTTGAGCAGTATAGTGTGAACAGTGTGCAACGATGAAACTCAACAAACGTGGTATGAAACACCACATAACGTATTTTTAGATTGCAGTCAAGAAATGAAACTTCACAGGAATCAGGATACTCGCTAACTATCTGACTGTGTACCCTAATCAAATACTTCCACTGACCTACAGTGCTAGCAGGGCACATTCAACAGTATTACTGTGCAAATACTCTAGATAGCTAAGGAAATGACGCCATAATTATTGTTTACATTTTGTTATCCTGAGAAGTTTATTGGACTTGTTACATATCAACAAAACAATTCCATTTGTCAGACGAAGTGTCACAGTTCTGAGCGGAACGCGAGATAAAGACACATTTGAGACCAGATTCAATTTGTATTGATTGATCACATGGGTATTTGTGAATGACCGTCATATTTTGGGATAGAACCCGAGTCCTGGCTGTTTACTGTCTTGGGAGCAGCATTTAGAATGTAAGGCTTGAGGTCACATGTAAAAATGATTTGTACAACAAACCAACTGACAATATGTTTGTGACAGTACAAGTCCGTTATTCGTCATTTTCTCTGAAGCAAGTGACTGCAGCACTTTCGATGACATAGCTTGAGAAAAGGAACGTTACGTTTAACAATAACATAGGTGAATATTCGAGTCGTTCTTGAACTTCACAGGTGCTGCTATTCACAGATTCATATGGACTGTTTCAGTCCAATTCCAAACTCGATTAACTGAACGATTTCGAGAGTAAATTGTTGCCAGTGTAAACGGACAACATTAACTATGCTTCAAGGTTTCACGGAAGAATAACTCGACCATTATGATGAATAATCAAAACGCCTAATCCAGTAATTATTTTTTATAACAACCGCTGCATATTATAATCAGAACTTACTGCATATGCTGGAAGGAGTTCCAAAAAATATTAATGAGCATTTTGTGTCAGTTTAACCAACTTACTAAAAGTAATCGAAATGTTTCGCTTCAACAAATAATACAATGCCAACGTTAAGCAAAAAAATAATTTGTTTTCAAGATTACTTTCATTCAGCGAATTCTAAACGCCGAATATTTGATAATGTTTGGAATTACCCCCACGTTTCTCTGTTACACTCTTGTGTCAATTATCACTATGAGGGAGGACGTTTCACACTTGCCACACCGCGGAAAAGTTTGGTAAATATTTCATATAAAAGTTATTCTTCAGGTAAAACACAGGTATATCATTTTGATGACTGCCACTGATGTGAGGTTACGTCTGCCTTCAGAAATTTCCAATGTGAAGCCTAGATAACTTGACAGATGGAGTATTTCCATCTGGCTGCTTTGCTATATTTTGCGTTTTACGTTTGCTATTGAAAATATTTTTTATCATTCCCGTCTTCAGTAAACAGATTGCAAAGGTGGAACGTGACCTGCCCACGGAATTCTCTCTTGAATACATTCCTGAATGATTTGTTGGGTTCCAATTTTTGTAGCACTCTTCTCCGTATGTCTTACTATGTGAGCTGTAGTCTTGGGCAATAGTTCGTTCGTTGTTCCTAGACAAATTAGTAGGTTTCTTCTAGTCGAAAAACCTAGCTCAGATTCAGACGCTTGCCTGCACTTTCTTAGTGTCTCAATGTTTACGACATAAGGAAAACGAAAAAGCTAATGAAGTAGAGTAGGTGGGTATCAACTGGGAATAGACGGATGAGTTGATGGTTCAAATGTCGTGTACATATCAACAGATCAGCAAACGGAACAAACAAAATACAAACAGACAGTTAATACTGGATTCGCACTAAAGATAACGGCAACAGTGAAGCGGCAGGAAGTTGTGGATAACAACAAGAATTCGAAAACAAAAGGACAAGGAATTAAGAAGAAAGAGGTGATTAACTGTTGCTTTCCGTTTAGAGTGATAGGCGAATAATTGGTTCTCAAGTTTGGAGTTCGCCTGGTGGTTTATTAACCAATTTGTTGGAGCAACTGGCACATCTGAGACTTCTGTTCCTATCGCTGGTTTGAGCTTCACAGGTTCTCAAACTGTCGCAATCTGGCATTTGTATTTCAGCACATATATAGAATCACTTGCCAGCAATAAAATTAAAGATTTATGACAGGTAAGCTAGACTATTTGTGTTTTCTCATATGAACTGACGGTTGTCATTGTTATATGTGTCATTTCTAACAAAACCAGTATCCTCTATTTAATCGCGTATATAGTAAGCTTTGGAAAACTGAAATGTTCGAACTGTGTATGGTTCACTGACAAACAGATGGAAGAACGAAACATTCTACAACAGCTTTCTTTAAAATTTAGATAACGTGCCCCTGCTGAACAGACAGGAATTTCGTTGGGTTCCAGGTTATATACCAAAGTCCATGTACCTTCCAGATCAATCACACGGGTACGATGGAGTGAGGGTCGATACGCCAGACCTCACAGCACTGTTTAAGGTGATTAGAAAAAATTATCCTAGATATCAGCCATCGCATTGGGCATGAAGCAATCGAAAAACAAAGCGCCTACATTCGTATTTGTCGGTTAACTCTTACAGAGTCATTAGCAAATGAATACGGTTGCCAAATCGAAGAAAGTAAGTCTGTGATTGTTCGTTTCAATTTTTTTACCAGGTTTTAATCCAGCTTGACGAGATAAGGCTTAGCATTTGAAGATGTCTGCTGATTAACTAGTGGGTTAGCTTTAAAGGGTCACGAATTATATATAACAAATATGTTTAGTGAATACTTCATGGTTTGGAGGCTGTGAAAACCACTGGCGTGCATCTTTACGATCAACATTAACCATCTAAGTTGCTGCTGAAAAGCGCAATCATTCATGTTTTCGGACAACTTGATTAGTATTTTAGCACATGTTCCCTTATCCAGACTAGCAATAACGTTAGCAATATTCCGCGCTATTTTATACCCATTTCACTAATATTTTGAGAAAGCAGCACGTCTTCAAGTACCACAAAAAACTGAGAAAGAGGCCATGGCAAATCTCAGCCAGAATTGAGACGCATTGAAGCTTCAACCACATCCAGGGATGATTACGCTCAACAAAATTTGGCACATTGTGCGATCTTTCCTAAGTTAGGTGTAACTCGTTAATCACTGAGTTAGACCATGCAAGAACTTTTTAGTACTCCATTTAATAACGTGAGGATTCACACCGATCTCACAGTGGATCACCTTACGTAGTACAAGATTTAAGTATCTAACCCAAATTTACATCAGTGTTACTGCATCGATAATCATAACCTGATACGGACTAAGCTTGTAGTCACCACCGGCAATCGCGGAAGGTTATTCTCGAGGGTTCTTGCCAAACGCACAGCCAAGTGACTAAAAACATAAACTGAGTAAACCCTCTTTCCAAAATTATATTTGTTAATACTTCTTGAAGTGTGCAGACTTCATGATTCCTATTGTGGCCTTGCATGTTTTTGCAAATTATCTAACAACATTAAGACCGGCAGTTCAAACAAAGTTCGGCTATCCGTTCTGAGTGTCTCGCTGCATAAGGCGTCACAAGCTGCCATCATTATTAAGCAACTTGGGCCACCCCTCTCAAATCAACCTTTATTATTCTGCATTCACGACGTTTATGAAAATCAGTCTCACATTATTTTGTTCGTACAATAGTTATGCTTATTGTGCCACAATATTTTATCCATTGAACGGAAAATGTCCCAGTTCCCGGGAAAAAGCTGGTTACTCTATTCATTTCTGGTGCTAAGACATTCTGATAGCTTGTTCTCAGAATCACTCTTGACGTGGGCATAGTTGTGAACAAAAGTCTTGAGGTTGGCGCTGGATAGGTACGTCTTAGTGATCGATACGTGTACTGATTGAACTGATCTGCTACATTTCCCCATTTAAATGAGAGTTGCATAAACACAACATTCTTTTCAGCTGTTAGCATTGCTTTATGCGAGATTCTGACCTTCAGGATTGAGGTATTGAGTTGCTTCGGATATCGGTTTTCTCTTCTTAGGTTTTGATCGGTTTTCAATTCCCACTCTGCTGCGTCATCCGAACAAATTTTTTTGCTATAATTGCCAGATGTCGTGCTAGATTGTGTTTCTGTTTAATCTACATAAAGCAGTTAGAACACGGAAACTGGTAGATGCAAGCATCTTGCATCTACCAGTTTTTGTTCTAACTGTTTTGTTCAAACTTTTCAAGGGAACCAATTGTTTCAAATTTCTGTTCAGTTGTCACAAAACTGTTGAAATTGGTGTATTGACTTGTCTGTGTGGGTTTGCGATATACCGACCATCTCAGTGAACTTCGGGGGAGTCCATGTGCCGGTGCTTATAACTTATGTCCGTCACAGAATCCACGAGCTCAAGAATGTCACGATGACCGTGTGAGTATAATTGTTGTCATATAGGCTATGGCATTTGTGCTAACTACTTGGCAGTTACGTGATGCAGTGAACTGCTCGCATCACGTACCGGCCCAAATGGACAACCAAATTTATGAATCCTGGGGAGTCCGTACATTCGTGGAATTTCGGAATTGGTTGGTTTCATCTGGTCAGGCTGAGTTTGTGTGATGCCCCCATCCTGCTTCAGTAGTTTAAAGGGATTAGTAATTTGATTTTCAGTAAAGATTGTTTTGTCCTTCTCATCTTCTGTCAGTACCTGAAAAATTATCAGTGTCTGAAATTGTCGACGCATGTGGTTAGTACAACTAGACTTGCTAATAATCATACTCCTGGCACCATTTTCTGTCCGAATAAGATGTCATTACATGTACCTAAAATTCTGATGGCGTTTAGACGCATTAGGATGGTCAGAATCTTATGCGATACGGGGAACTGATGAAAAGTCACTTCCGAAAACATGCGTTTCCGATTATTTTCATCAGGCTTTCAAAATTAGGAAAATTGAGTGAGTTTTACACACGAAAACTATAACAAGTCAAATAGGTCACAAAATATCATAGTGGTGATGCAGATCACAGTCAGATGGACGAGGATGGAAGTAGTGGTGTATTCGTTAATTTGAGCAAAAAGCTAAAATGACGGCCCAAGAACCTCTGTCAGGCTTAATTATAACTTCGTTTTGTTACAGTGGCTACTAATTAAACTGCTGATGCGTGCATACGCACGCTATCACTAGTGGATGGCTGAAAATAGTTTCGAGGGATAAACAGATTGAACGATATTACTGAAATGGAGGACTTAAAACGACATATTCAGCTGCTCTTGCAATTGCGGATTATTGACGAAGCAACGTATTAATCTACGCGGATCATCAACAACTCAGCTTTACGGCCTACCGAGAACACACAAGTCTGGGATGTCGCTCAGGCCAATTTCGGCAATGGCAAGCTTCTCTTACCGTAAATTTGCACGCTGACTGTTCGCTATTCGAACCCAAGTAAAGCAAAAATTTCAGAGGCACCCCATTGAGGACCCTTATGAATTGATCAATGAGCTGGACAGAATGGAGCTTGCTAACGAACTGATGTGCTCTGTAGATGTTCAGTCAATGTGCACAAATGTCTCATTGTAATGAACGATTGATCATATTTGTGAACTCGTTGAACTTAGTCACATTTCGTTGAAGCTTCCTACAGACTTATTGTAGCAGGGTTTGCCACTCAGTTAGAACTGTTTATAGGAAACCCACGTGGTCAGGTCAAAACCTAAACCTCAGCAGCCTTACGCCGAAACACTACGAACGAATACTAGCAACTACTGTGTTTACACGAGTGAGGGGAATCTGTATGCATGACGGCCTTGTGGAAGTACTAGGTCCGCTTACTTTTTTCCTGCAGTCAAATGGTTGCCCCAGAACGTTTATAGATAAGCACAGTAGACAAAAATTACCACTCGAACGTGTGGTTATTTGCTATAAGAATCCGTCCGTGTTACTGTAAGTTTGTCACTGACGAGTCAATACGAAATTTTCGCATCTACCAATTTTCCCCTTCGTTATTGTCACAAGGGCTGGCCATGAGACATGCTTTCACCAATATCAGGCGTTTCACGTTGACCAGAGAATGTGGAATGCTTGTACGAACTTTTTTGACACATAAGCAGAAGTTCAGGATTCTGATGGCAGTAGCCTCGGTCGTTGATAGTAATCACACCCTGACAGCTTTAGGGCATAACTGACAAACATTGTGATGATTTGGCATGCTTCATTCTGATTTAATCGATGGCCAATATCCATTAAGCGGAAGTCGAGTATGCTGGAAATAGGTTTTCCCGAACCGTTATGAAGACGTTTCGGTAGACTCTCCGTGATCTTCACTGACAGATGAATTGCACTTCTCCCAGGATAATCGGCTCCACAACAACAGATGAGAGGTTACCTAAAGAAAGACGAAGACGTGTCAACAGTACCGAACATATGTTGAACGACACGATAAGTCTTTCTGCAGTCTACGACTGACTGTTTCACTGCCAACCTCACCCATAAATGAGAAACAGGTGAAAATGAGTCTTTTCTTTGCCATCTGAACTAGTTAAATTTTTATATTGGAATACAATTTTGGTATCTTTGCACCTTTCAGGATATCTCTTTTCGACGACTGTTTCTCGAATACAAACAACCTCCCCTTGAAGATTGTCCAGTGTGCAGACATTTGCGTCCTGTTCAACAGGCAACGCGCCGAAATTCCCTCGTAATACTAAGTGACAAATCTGTGAAATCTGTTTTGAAACATCCACGTCTTTCTCCTGTGAATGGATCATCGAAATGTTCCATTTGACTAATGAAGCGACGCAACGTTTAAGAATGAGTGTCTGCTACGGTGCTCTAATTTGAAAGTGGACTGTAAAACCGAATGTGCTTCATTGAACTCACCTAATGTGACCTGAACGTCATCATCGCTTAAAGGAAGAAAAAAATATCATTCAGCTAGCGCTTGTAGAATTTTCACTTAGTTACGATGTGGTTGAATTCAGTGTTCTCTAGTTTGACCGTGTATATAATATATTGCTACTAATTCTGTTGGTGTGTACAACTCTTCGTTGTATTGAAATTGGACATTTTAGGAGCGAAATAGTAATAGTTCTCTCAAATGTTCCCATCTAGTCATATCAGTTGGATTGTTCCCAATGTAATTATAGAGATGGTCAACGCTTCCTTGTATTGGTACGTAAGTGGATAGATATGTCACATACGAAGACAAGATATTTTCACCTCCGATATTTAATAAATCGATTGGATCTTCAAAGTTGAAGGTGGTCTTTAGACTGAAAAGAGTTGGTCGTGATGGGATCGGTTCTAATGTGTCCACTAGCCGTTGTACTAAGACTTGATATAGCAAATTGTGTATGTACAGGACCAGTGTTATTGGCACTCCAACCTTATGAAATTTGGGAAGATCGTACAAACATGGGATGATATTTTCCGTAGGTCTGATACATTCGAACGTTTGATCATCGTTAACGCCTTCTCATTTCATTTGACGGAGTAGTTTGATGAAGCTTTTTCTGTTGCCACCGTTTAATCAACCTCCCTTTCCATTTTTTGAAACTTTGAGTTATCTGACGGGATCGAAGGCGTTTTGGTTACGTGATCAGTTTCGCCCAACACAGCTACCCGCGCTCGTCTTTAGGCTCTATGATTAGAATATTATTGTTTACTTGCAACCCTCTTTTAGCGTCTAAGTACTTTCACTTCATTAACCGGCTGTTGGGATTGGCAATGTATGTAACACCCATTAACAAACTAATCTAAATGATTGAGGGTTGACATCAAATGGAGGACTCGAGTGGAATGCTAGGTCTAACAGACCTTTGGACCGGGTCTAGATACCTAACTTCCCTGATAACAGATCAGTCACATTCATCTTAACCACACACAGACAGTTAATCCTGACCATATGGCGGTAACCTCCAGTGAACGTCCGGTCCGAGTCTAACCAATTATTTGATTAAGTCTAGTAGTTGCCTTTATTGTCACTCGTGAACAGCAACTTCTTGATTTTTTCGGTTTGTCCTGTGATACGTCTAGGTGAGGCTTATATAACTGTATCGGTTTGAGAAATTATTAACAAAGCATTTGTTCGTCTAAAAACCGCAATCCCGAGACTATTAAATGCAACACGAAACCAGAACCCATTGAAGAAAACGTGGGTGTAGTGTGCTTATTATTGTATTCATTCAGCTTCATTTGCGGTCTTCCAGTAAGATAAATTATGCGAAATGATGTATCAAGAAAAACTCAGTACACGGCGTAAAATTTAGATTAGTAATTTTTGAAACAGTGTGGAGCGTTTCAATACACGTATTATTACGAAATGTACCAATTGTTCTATGGTATCCTCTTCAAATCAAATGACCTACTGTCGCCCACAGATCTGTTACATTTCAATAGAGGGCATCCATTCACTGTAAATTCACTTAATTCGGCTGCGAAATCAACAAGTCTCAGAAGCGCTTGAAGTGATTTATGAATTTGTTGATAGGCCGTTCCACTGCGGCTTTCTGAAACGGGGATGAACTTCTTGTGTTGAACAACACCGAACGCTAGATACAATTCTTCAGAAATGCGCGACCGTTAAAGCAAGACTAGAAATAGTCAGGACTGATGAAGAAAAATGTCAACAAGCGTCGTTAATTGGAATGTGCCGAAATAACGGATACCAAACACTGGGTTCCAAACAATCATTTTCAGTGTGATGACTGTTTCGGTTGCTCCTGGTTAAAGATTCGAAACGTTGAGTGAAGTGTTCCTAAATCAAATGCAAATTGCTCAGTGTTGCTGTAAGTGCACTTGTAATTTATGTTTATCGATAAACTGACTGTACTGCCGGATCACTTCATACACACTTGGTTATTTTAAGATTAAAGTATTCAACAGGCAATCTTCTAGTTTAAATCAACCGATTTTCAATAGTTTCTGTTTCGACGAATACCTGAAAGGTTTCTGGTAGGCTGAATGGAAGAAACGCAGTTAAACCCATGTGTACAAAAAGAGACTATTGAAAGTGAATAGTTGTCCAGTATGTTTTCCTCATACAGCTGGTTTCCTTTGCCCCAAGCCTTCTGTGTTAGAAATGTGCTCACAGTGGACCGCTGAGTAAACAGTCAGTGACAGATTTGTTCAGAAATACTCATTACTAAGTGATGAACTTTCCACGCCCAACACAGAACTCTTCCTCTGAAGTATGAACATAGATATTCCAAAAGTAAATTTCGTCCTTTCTTAGATATTTACAATCAATGAAGAAAATTTCATTACTGACAACAAAAGATTATGTACCTCAAAGGGTTGTCACAATATTTGAGTAATGAACGCTGTGCATACTTTCACTGTTTACTTTTACCTTGGACAATTTTTTCACATAATGTCAACTGTGAACTCGAGTCACTAAAAGATTCTTCTTTCTTTGGTGAACCTCATATGTATTTGGTAGCAGTGTACGCATTCAGATAATCCTTTCACATGGCTGACTTCGGAAGGAAGAGCTAGACTCGATTCCTTTTTTTGCTAGTCCATCAGTAGCGTGTATCTTCGAGCATATTGGACTATACACTTTTCTATTTATGTACGTGAGCTAGCCAGTGACCTTACAGTACGCATGACCAAATAGTCCTGCACAAACATCCAGACATAATCCTCTGTGAAAGGTGTTCTGTCTGTTCGGTTATTTGGAATGGAGAATCAGAGAAACCCACTCCAGTCAATAACCCCATGGTCACAGTATTTCATCCGCGCTAAAACTGTTGAGGTTCAAACAAAGTGAGCATTTTCAAACCAAAAGTCAGGTTCGATTTTACCATTCACGTTGACCGAAATACTCAGTCTTGTACTGAAAGGAATGAAAACTAGTGTAGNGTGTCGAGATGTTCCTCTGAATGTTGGAAAAACCACGCCTCCGATCTGGCCGTCTGTCGTATTTCGCCTGCCCTGCCTCGCCCGTTGGTCCGATCTAGTCGAGCGATGACTCATCCGGTCGCGCACGTTGGCCTTGATCCGATCGCGGCAGGTTTTCGAACGTACCTCCCCCCCACGTTGAGGTATTCGGCCGAGCGTTCGAAAACTCGCACCCCCGACCTGGCAATCCACCACAATATGCTGTGGTGAGTGCTCGATGCGCACCTAACAGCTTTGTCAGTTGTGGAAATAAAGCTGATTCGACCTGCAAACGGCGGTCAATTGTAATGGTCGACGGACAACCATAACGTGCGACACAATGCTCGACAAAAGCGTACGCCGCAGACATTGTTGATGTGTCTGAAAACGGTATGGCTTCTGTCCAGCGAGTGAACCGGTCGATACATGTGAGCAGGTGGGTATAGCTTCTCGAAGGTGGAATTGGCCCGACAAGTTCCAGGTGAACATGTTCAAAACAATCGTCGAGATTTGAAAAAGGTTCTAAGAGGCTGCTTGTGTGTCGGTTGGCCTTGAAACATTGACATGCAAGACAGCAACGAGCCCAATAGCGTACGTCCCGAGTCATGTTAGGCCAGACGAATTGATCCGCGATCAGTCTTAGTGATGCGTGTATCCCTGAATGTGACAGGTTATACAACGCTTCGAAAACTGTTCTTCATGACGAATGTGGCACGACTTGCCTGGGGTATCCCAGCGTATTGTGACACATAATGGTACCGGGCGTAGATGTCAATGGAACTGTGACAAGGAGTATGTTCGTACGCTTTAGATCATCCGTAAACGTGCAGTGGGACTGTTGTTGTGCTGCTATGTTGTGATGCGATGTCAAGCCGGTGGCTGTAAACCCGTTGTGCATTCGTGATAGAGTATCTGCGGCGACGTTTGCAG